>JABUQX010012393.1:22500-25000 GCA_015478945.1 Trachelipus rathkii
TATAGTGAATAGTAGTGATTAATAGTAAAATATAGTGAATATTGTGTTAAATATAGTGCTTAGCATGTTAATAATACTATTAAGTGATGATAATAATAATAATAATAATAATAATAATAATAATAATAATGATAATAATAATAGTATGTGCGTGTGAATTTATGTATGTATGTATGTATGTATGTATGTATGTATGTATGTATATGTTTATATGTTTTTTTTTATTTTATATTTATTTATATAAAAAGAGCCCGGCAGCTCAGTGGTAAAGCACTCGCCAAACAAAGTGAGGGTCCCTGGTTCGCAACTGGTCAGGTGGGAGAATGTGAGTTATTCCCTCCTTGGGCTTGGCTTCGTCCTGCTCGGACGTTAAGTACACCCTCTCCAAGATTAGGGCTCTGCCCGTGAGCGGTGGTGTTGATTTGTATTAAAAAAAAATAGATCGAACAGACAGTGAAATCGGTGGACAAATCCCCCCTTACTATCATTGTCTTCTCCTTCTATAGATGTTAGCGGCGACCTGTATTCCGATGGTTGGAAGAAGTCGCGATAGCAGAGTTGAAGCTCCTGCAAACATATGCACTTTCGTGTACATATATTTATTGGTTGAACGAGCTCTTCAAAATTAGAATAGTAGCCACGACAATTCCATTGAAGGAAGGGTGACCATGCTATGTTGTTATAAATATTATGAGGATGGTGTTCTTGAGACAATTGTCTCTATGTGGTTAGGGGTAATGTTGGAAGAGGAATCTGATGGAGTGGAGAGGCTGAGGCGTGGGTACCGAAGAGGGGAGCAATAAATTCTGGTGGTAAGGAATAGTCGAACAACATTATTTTTATTATTATTATTATTATTATTATTATTATTATTATTATTATTATTACTATTGTTACCTCGCTATTTTATGTCATGTTGTTACTATTATTGTGATTACCTTTACTAATAATTTCCCTTTATTCATTTATTTTGTAACAGTGTAATATATTTGTAATCTCTCATACCACGCTAACCAATATTTTTTGCTTCGTATGTTTACTTTCAGATTCCAATTTTTGATTTTCAGTTACATTTATTTTTGGCAGGCGTCTGAAGAAGATACAAGAGAGTGTCGAAACGTAACGTCTTCGTTTCCCCCTCCACCCTCTTTCAAATAAAGTTATATTTTTTCTCCTTTTTCTTTTTTACCCTCTTTATATTTAGTGTTTTTTTACTTTAATTTAAGTTCGAGTGCAGTGAAGGTAGTAGTGGCTCGAAAAAAATATATATATACCTATATATATATATATATATATATATATATATATATATATTTATATATATATATATATATATATATATATATATATATATATATATATATATATATATATATATATATATATATATATATATATATATATATATATATATATATATATATATATATATATTAAAACTTTTAAATATTATTTTAAATATTCATCCTCCACGAATTTCAATGGAAGGTGGAATTCAATAAGATTTTCTTGATAAGTACTCAATCGATTTGAATCCTCAATCGAGGCGCATTACCTAGACATGCTGAAAAACTTTGCTTAATCTCAGGTAAAAGATTTGAAACCCCAGATATCAGTTATGTACGGATCTCCGATCTCATTTGAGCACTGAACGTTCTTCATTAACAAATTTGTGGGCGAATCATTGTAACGTTTGATGAAATTGATATTAAAATGGGGTATTTTCTATGAAACTGACCAGATGATAAATGATGAACCGCAAGGAGACAATTATAAAATTATATAGAAAAATTTATAAACCAAGATGAAATAATTAATGTATAGGTCAAGTTTTGAACATTGCAGAAGGGACAGGCCTCAAATATGTAAGAAAAGTGAAAAATAGTATAAAGTTAATGAAACAATATTATAAGAAGCTGCAAGAGTCAGATCACAAGATTGGGACACGGGTCAGTGTAGACTCTAGAAAAGCAAGAATGAAGAATGGAGGAGAGAACCCTAGATACTAGATACAAAACAAATGAGGAACAATAATGATATCGTTCCTCTTTTGTTTTATGTCTAATAACTAGGATCCTCTTCCATCATGCTAAGAGAACAAAGCTATAATGACAAAATATATTATTACAATTGCTTTCTCGTTATTATAATTAATTATTATAAGTAATTATTTTATTACTATTATTATTATTATTATTATTGTATAATTTCTTATAAAAAATCAAAATAATGATACCACAGCATGAAATATAAAAGACATACAAGTTATATTTCTTTTTTTTTTATTAACGGAGAAGCTTTGGATCTGCGGTGATATTTACTATATATTATAGCCGTTGTTGTTGTTGATATTATTATTATTATTATTATTATTATTATTATTATTATTATTATTATTATTATTATTATTATTATTATTATTCATTACGATTTTAGGAGAATGATAAATCGCCAAATGTGTTACTACTGCTGAATTAAATTGGTATTGAACACTTACATA
>JABUQX010012393.1:27500-79878 GCA_015478945.1 Trachelipus rathkii
AGTAATTTGAGCAAAAATTCAGACATCGCTTGATGAAATTAGCAGCCTTTCTTTGCCAACAGACATTTGGACAGCTTCTACAAATAATGCTTCATTTCTGAGTGTGACAGCTCATTGGCTTTCAAATGAGTTTGAACAATGCAGGGATGTGCTTAAGAGTTGTTCCTTTCCCTGGTTCACATACAGCTGAAAGAATAAGTGAACAACTACACAATGTTCTGGATGAGTATAAGATCTCCAACAAAATTTTTCTTTTACTGTGAGATTCTTCTGCAAATATGGTTGGTGGTGTGAGGGTGTGTGGTTTAGTCACAATCGTGTTTCATACACACATTCTAACTTTTAATAAATGAATCAATACTTTCCCAACAGGCTGTGAACAGCATTCAATTAACAGAAAAATAGTTTCACACTTTATAAAGCAATTAGCAAATTAACCGAAATCCAGGAGCAGCTTAAATTGGACAAACGTAAACTGATTCAAGGTGTGTCTACTCGTTAGAATTCAACCTATTATATGTTGAAAAGAAATTTAGAAAAGCGATAAGCCCTTATAATGTATGTCATTGATAATAACATTCAAACCTTATCAACTTACCAATGGGGAATTGTTGAAAAAGTTGTCCAGTTACTAAGTCCATTTGAAGACATCACCAAAGAAGCAAGTAACAGAACATCAACTATATCAATGATAATACCTACAATATTAGCTCTCAGATTATTTCTATCAAAAGCTACCAAACCTAATGGTGACTTTATTGGAATCATTTCAACTGTTGAACAATTTAATGCATCAATTGAAAAAAGATTTTCATCATACCTAAATAAAATATTTCTATGCATGGCTACTTTTCTTGTTTCAAGATTTAAATTTAAATTTCAAAAGGGAGACACTAAGAAGGCACTATTAAGAAATGGGTTCCAAATATTTCCAAGCTGAGACAGATTCTACTGATAGTCAAACAGGATACACTTCAAGTTCTACTGAAGATCAAGATGCTGAAAGTGTACCTGAAACTGTTTCTCTTTCAAAACTGTTGCATGATTTAGAGTCAAATAGGCCTATAATAAATCCAGACTTTGGGGAAAAGTTAAACCTAGAGGTTGCAAGCACAACAGATGTGCAAGACGCGCAACCCAAACTCAAGAGAAGTAAATCTTTTATTCGTAGATGCGCAAAAGAACTCTATCAATATTTAGCTCTACCATTACTACAATATAAGTGATGACCCATTTTGTTGGTGAAAAAGACAAGGAAGACTTTACCAATGTTGAGCAATTTGGCTTCAAAATATTTAAGTGCACCACAGTTATCTGTTGAGATTGAAAGACTCTTTAGTACAGGTGGTAATGTGTATGAACCTACAAGGAATAGGCTGTGTCCTGAAAATGGGGAAACTCTTATGTTTCTGAATTACAACTTGAGAGTATTGAACTTTAAATACTGATGAGAGCAGAGGTAACAGACAACACAAATTGAAGAGGCAACAGTACAAACTAAAAACAAGGGATAACTACCTAATTTTCTTTTCATTTAATTTAAACCAAGAAATATTAAAAAGTATGTAATACTTTGTAATAATATGTAATAATTTTGTCTTTTCTTAGTAGTTCTTGTTATATTTATTTTCAGAGGTGCATTATGATTCATAATTTATTAATTTTTTAATAAGGTAAAAAGGTAAAAGCCATAATACCAGCTAGACACTAAACAACTAACAACTTTAGAAGTTAAACTGATAATACTGTGTCAAAGCTATCTGATGATTAACTTGGCAGTTATGAAATTGTTTTGTTAAAGGAGGTAATTTAATCTGCCGATGAGTCAGCCAAGCAGATTGTCAAATAATCGGCCAATAATAGGCCGATTACCTACCGATTAATCAATGCATCCTTAGTGAACAGAGCTATACACAGAGCAAGCAACTGGGGATGTGGGGAATAGTTCCGAAGGTGCCTTAGAATACCTAACTTCTAAGAAGCTTGTTTAGAAGGTCACATGTCAGGAAATTCCAAGAATATTAAAAACAGAGGAAGGATAAGTTGTGTGTTCTCAAAGAAAATATACTTGTGTGGATGATTATGTCGAGTAGATAAATCAAGAAACTGTTTTTAAGGCTTTGAAAACTACCATGTTTTCTTTTCCAAAATTTGAGATACTACAAAAATCAGAGATAAGCTATTTCAAAGCCACCATCATGGCATGAGTTAATGAAGGGTGGAGTCATTGGGATAGGAGGCGAAGTTATAGAGAGGTGTTCAATGAAAAGTAGAAAAAGTTGGGAATAACACAAACTTGAGGTACACACCACTATTCATAAATTTAAAGGATGAATGGTGGTCATCTACGACAGCTGCTATAGAAAGACCAAAAATGAATTCAGAGAGATGGGCGGATACCGTAGAGGGCAAAGTTTAAAAAACTAAGTTTTGTGTCATACTCTGTCGAATGTATTCACCGAAATGCCGCTTAACAGAGGAACAAGAATCATAAGATAAATCACCGGTAGAGTATTTCTTTCAAAAGCTATACTGGCAATCAGATATTTGATTAGAAGAATTAAAATGTTTCCTGATCTTTCTGTTGAGGATAGATTCCAAAGCTTTAGAAAAAATGGAGGTTAAAGGGATAGGACGATAGTTAGAGAGTTGAAATGGGTTCCCTTTTTCGTCACACATTGAATAAGCGCAAGTTTCAAGCAAGATGGGAAAGTCAAAGTAGAAAGGCAGATGAAACAGTTTATCAAGGCAGGGAACAAGCTCAGTAGTGAGAGTTTTAAGAACCACAGGAGGAATACCGTCAGGACCATATGTCATCTTAAGTGTTAGGCTAAAAGAGAGAGCGAAAAAAAAGATCTTTAAGGGAAACTACAATGTTAAACATATATGATTGGAAGGGGTATATATATATATATATATATATATATATATATATATATATATATATATATATATATATATATATATATATATATATATATATATATATATGATTGGAAGGGGTGGAGAAGGAGGAATAGCTTTGGAATAGTCAAGAGTGGAGTTAGAAGCTTCAGCTTGGGTCAAGAGCTCAGCTTTAGCTGAAGGTAACATAGAAGTGGTGACATCGGAAGATACCAGGGCTGCGGAGTTGGAGTTGTGGAGTCATGCAATTTTCCAGGAGTCAGAGTCGAAAATTCTGTGCAAATGGAGTCGGAGTTGAAAATTTCTTTGTAAATGGAGTCAGAGTCGTAAATTCCTGTGTAAGTGGAGTCGGAGTCGAAAATTTATAGAACTATTATTATTATTATTATTATTATTATTATTATTATTATTATTTCCAATGTTCTAAATATTTATTTTTGTACATAATTTAATTTCCTTAAAATAATCTTTGAAAATAATTTGCAGGAGAAGAAGAAGATATATTTACATAGATTTCCCGACGCGTTTCGTCTTTATATTTGAGACATCTTCAGAGGATTATTTCTTATAAGCGAATGAGTCTTTAAATTAATATAAAATGATAAAATAAAATAAAAATATAAAATGATAAAATCAAATAATACTGAATCTGACTGATAATACATTAAATTTTATGTTAATGTCTGGTCTGCGTGTTTTGATGCAGAAGGCCTCCGCAATTTTAAGTTTCTGGACTTACAATATTGTGAAGTGTTAAGAAATATTACCTATAGTTGATTGACTATGTGCCGTGTTGAAATGTTGAAAGATTTTGCTGTGACTATAGCGATGTTGATATGCCGTTTTCATTTTTGCATTTGTGCTTACGAAACGTAAGAAATGCTCGAGTTTGCCATCGTTTCTGTGAAACTTAGGGCAAAATCGTAAAGAAATGTTCTCCACAAACGCAAGGAATTTCCTTAATTCTGTAAGGTTGCTATTTCCCATGCTTGCTGAATTTAGGACGTGTTTACGCAAAAATGTAAACAAACAAAATGGCGGCGTAGTAGGCCCGTTTGAATTAATGTTTCATTCAATAAAATCAGCTTTAAATATAATTTCTTCCAAATGGATAAACTCCATCATAATAGTTGATCAATTATTTGTAATATAAACTATTTGTTATGTTTTTATTTCTGTTTACTCCAAATCGACGGGCTCCATCACAACAGCTGATTCCAATTGTTTGTAAACAAAAGTAAACTTCGTAAGAAATCACGGTCGTTTTAGAACGAAATTCGTGCTAAAGTTGTATAAGCATTTCTTACCGAGCATAAGCACAAATGACAAAAACGAAAACGGTCTATGTTAATATATTTATACTGTGAGATATATATATATATATATATATATATATATATATATATATATATATATATATATATATATATATATATATATATATATATATATATATATATATATTCCCAATAGCTTCTGAAAAATTTAAAACAATTGCAAAGTAGTAGAATTTTGTTTTTATTCGTAAAATACGTCACCTGGTTTAATAAATACATATTTTAAATTAAAAGTCTAGAGAATAGCATGGTTTTTCGTTAACATTATTACGATATATATATATATATATATATATATATATATATATATATATATATATATATATATATATATATATATATATATATATATATATATATATATTATCTATATTATATATATATATATATATATATATATATATATATATATATATATATAATATATATATATATATATATTATATATATATATATATATATATATATATATATATATATATATATATATATATATATATATATATATATATATATATATCTTTATAAATATATATATATATATATATATATAATTATTATATATAGATATATATATATATATATATATATATATATATATATATATATATATATATATATATATTTATATATATATATATATATATATATATATATACACAGTTCCGCCCTTCTTTTGGATAGGGTTGAGGCTAAGACTTATAAACTGTCCTATACTTTCTGACTCCCTTGACTCTCTTTCTCTGAGACGTGACATTGGCGCCCAATCTCTTTTCTATAGGTATTACAACGGCAGGTGCTCGAGAGAATTCACCTCTCGCATTTCTCCACCACTGCGTCGCCCTCTTAACACAAGAGGTGCCTTACTCTCACATGAATATTCTTCCGGCTCAGTTGAAAACCTTTCATTTCTCCCCTTATTTTGAGGAAAAGAAAAAAAAAATTCTAAAGTTTCTATATTCAGCTTCTGACGACGACCTTGGTAGTTTTTTTTCAGTTATCACTACCACTCATGGGCAAAAAAATATTAATCTCAATGAAAATTTCGCAACTAAGCGCAGACGCGAGTTTTGAAGTGAGGGAGATTAAATTTGAAAGGAAATAGATGGAAGGAAATTCTACAGAACGGTGGTAGCTGGAAAGTAAACAACACAGTGAACAAGTCTATAGTTGCCCATGCTCACACAAAATTGATGTGCAGACACCGCACCCCTTGTTCGAAGAGGGCGATCGTAAAGGTAGTGGCATACGAATGATCAGTTCCCTTGAGCACTTGAAGCTGTAGTACCAATAGAAAAGAGAAAGCAACAATGTCACGTCGCAAAGATAGAGAGAAAAGTGAATTGGAAAGTACGGAAAAGTTTATAAGCCTTTTGGGCTCTCACTCTACCCTATCCAAAAGATGGTTGAAAACCGAGCCCCTCCAGATAGAAGCTTAGAAGATGACTTTGAGGGAGATTTATAGAAATTGAGAAATTAAAGAGTAGAGTTTCACAAGGTGGAAACAACCACACTGGGATTTTCAATCCGGATCAGCAGGAATAAATCGTTAAGATTAATACGAAAAGCAACTCTGCATACAAAAGTGGAAGCAGGTTTGAAATGAGTAGAAGAATGGAGTGTAGAGTTAGATAAGCAGATAAAAAGATTGTTAATCAAAAATAGGAGTGGAGTAGAGGATAAGACAGAACTTTGAGGAACATCACTATTGACAGGAAAGGAAAAAGAAGTAACCCATCCACAGTCTATATATATATATATATATATATATATATATATATATATATATATATATATATATATATATATATATATATATATATATATATATATATATATATATATATATATATATATATATATATATATATATATATTTTACATGATACCACCACTCACAGGCAGGGCCCTTTTCTAAAGGAGGGGGCATAAAAAAAAATAAATAAATAAAAAAATAAAAGAAAAACAAAAATTAAAATAAATGGAAAGTAAACCCACCATGTCCCTTGCCTAACGCAATTCCCTCAGTTGGGCGCAGACACGGGACTTAAATAGAGGAAGATTGAATATTGCAGGGAAAATAGAAGAAGGCAAGGAGTTCCACAAAACAGATGTGACTGGAAAGAAGGAGGCACCACAGGATCCTTGAGTGTCCAATATTCACACAATTTTCATGTGAGAACAAGGCACCTCTTGTGTTACGAGGGCGACGCAGTTGTGGAGGAATGCAAGGGGTCAATTCTCTCTAGCACCTACAGAAAAAGAGATAGGGAACCAACGTCATGTCACAGAGAATGAGGGTCAAGAGACAGTTTATAAGCCTCTTAGCCTTAGATTTCAAAGAAAGCTAGAAATAAACAAAGAAGAGGGGTGATAGGAGAGCAGATAGTCAAGCACAACCACACAAAACTTCCCATAGTCCATAGGGAAAAAGATCATAGATTTATGAGATAGGAAAGTATATCTCCGGTAGACCTCGAGAGCTGAAAGCTATCCTGATGATCGGCGGAAATAAATACCAAATGATCCAAGAAATGAGAGTTAAGAATGGTTTCAAAGATCTTAGAGATAGTAAAAGTGATAGCTATAAGGCGAAAGTTAAAAAGGATCTGAGACGCTTTCTCTCTTCGGAATAGTTTGGACATACGTGCGCTCCCAACACTGAGGAAAAGTGCTGATATTGAGCACAATTCCTCTAAACTCGGGTAGGAATGCCAAGTTTTCTAAACGTTAATGGATTTATTTCAGAAGCCCATGTACTCATTGAAATGTAATCACTGGTAGACGCATTGGACGAGAAGGAATGAAGAGGATTGCCGGGGTCGTATAGGGTTGAAATAGAGAAAACAAGAGGATAAAGTGATAAATCTTTTAAGTAGTTAGTATTAGCCACAGAAACATCAGAGAGAATAAGTGGAGGAAAGGCAGATTTACAGAAGTCATTGGGAATGTTTTTGGTAAGAGGTCAGAAAGATGTGACAGTAAAACCATGGAAGTTAGTGCACTTTCGTTTAGTGAACGACTCAGAGCTGGGCGTTGCGCCTACGCGCCTTTGCGCACTATGAATTCGTAGGCGCATAGGCGCAACAATTTTTAAAAAGGCGGACTAAGCATAGGCGCACAGCCAATTCTCCGCGCCTATAGCCGCGCCTTTTTTTTTACCCTTAAAGGTTAGAACTTAGAAGCATGGCTAACTTGTATCATTCTAAAACCAGTGTAAAACTTTTTAAATATATATATATATATATATATATATATATATATATATATATATATATATATATATATATATATATATATATATATATATATATATATATATATATATATATATATATATATATATATATATATATATATATATATATATATATATATATATATAACATATTTTTTCTAAAGCAGCCAACCAGCAGCAGGATGTGAGGGACGTCCTAAGGAAGTCCATGGAGGAGTGGGAGCCCTCTAAAGGCGAGTTGACCTGGTCCCTTTTCCCCCACCAGCACAGGGAGGTCTTTGTAGACCTATTTATTAAATAAACCCCTTCCCAGCTCTGCAGCTGTAGAGAGGCTTTTCAGCACAAGCGGGGACATACTAAGGGCCAAGAGGTCCTCTTTAGATGAGGGGAAACTTAGAGGAACTTGTGTTCCTCAAAGGAAATATGGACCTCCTGGGGGAAAGCATGGACCACAAGGACATGGAGGAGGAACAGGACGTGTAGATATTCAATATTGTATCATTACACAAAAAAATTAATAAATGTGTTTTTCTTCCTTATATAAAAGCATGCTTATGTTATTGCACTAAAGTTTACTTTGTAAATAAATTTAGCGAACACGCACCGGCCGGCGAAAACGCGCATTGAGTTTGACAAAAATGTAGGCGCAGGCGCTAGGCGCACTAGGTCCGGCGGCATAGGCGCAGGCGCACTCAAAAAAATTATAGGCGTGCCCAGCACTGGTGTCACTGAACGTCTACTTTGCTCGTCAAATAATATCCCTGCAACGATTCTGAGCGATAGACCAAGAATTTTTCCACTCCCGATACGCACTGTCGCTAGTCTGAATGGCACGAGAACTTGCACGATCGAACCGTGATTTTGAGGAGAAAAAAATTTAGTCAAAGAAGGAATGAACCTGCTTTGTCGCATCAGTGATTATAGTCCCCACCTTACCGGAACAAACTAAAGCGTCTTCAGAGTCAAAAAAATCACTCCAATAATATTTAACATAGAAGCGACGCAAATTTATGATTTATCTTTTACTATTAGTACCATTACTAAAAATAAAAATTGTAATTGTAATCATATAATTTTGAAAATTTCCTAAACAAAAATAACGGGATGGAAAGTTAAGAAATTAAAATGTTATTTCTAAGTTCTTTTCAATGCATCTTTTATTACAGCGAGAATGAAAATTAAATGCGGGTAATCTTTCAATATCATTAGTTTCAATGTTAATTCTTACACTACTACGCTTTGTAATAATAATAATAGTAATAATAATAATAATAATAATAATAATAATAATAATAATAATAAACGCTGCGGAAACGCGAGTATTCACCTTGATAAGAGGAGTAACGTTGAGAGACAGTTAGGAGTGGAATAATATGAGAGAAGTTGGGAGTACGCACAATAATTGAATGTATAGAGAGAAACCATCTGAGATGGTTTGGACATGAGCGGCGAATGGAGGACTGGAGGTACCCGCGAAGATGCTTAATCGGAGATTGGAGGAGGCAATTGTGTCAAGAGAGGAACGATATAAAATGTGGTAAGAGAGGCAATGTTCGAGGATCGGAATGACTGGAGGGATTTCTGAAGGAGCAACACCTGACTGGTTCTACCTAACAGGAAGGATGGTGAGAAAGGTGAGAATAAATAATAATAATAATAATAATAATAATAATAATAATAATAATAATAATAATAATAATAATAATAATAATAATAATAATAATAATAATAATAATAATAATAATAATAATAATAATAATAATAATAATAATAATAATAATAAATTTTCATAGTAAGTTTAACAATCCTTGGAAAAATATATTTCGAATAAAGAAAAATGTCATATACTAATAAACTAAAGGGTCATTAAGAGAATGGAAAATACTTTAACACACAGTAATAATGGATTTTCGCAGAACCACGAATAAAAGACTAGCTATTTTGTTAGACATTAAAAGGTTAATAAAGTTATTAGATATTAAAATTTTTTTTTGGCAAGTTAGACCTACTTGACTGCGAGACCCATTCAAACAACAACACAACACCTAATTTCCAAAACACAAATTTTCTATCACACTAATTAACGAGTAAAACAACAACAACATCAACAATAATAATAGCAATTATAATAATAATAATAATAATAATAATAATAATAATAATAATAATAATAATAATAATAATAATAATAATAATAATAAAGGATTCTTCTTGGGTAGAAGCTAAATGAAAAAGAAATAAACATTACTTTCTTAATTAATAAAACCTAATTGCAAAAGGTAACTTTAATTTTAAAACAAATATTCATTATAAAAGTGTATATATATATATATATATATATATATATATATATATATATATATATATATATATATATATATATATATATATATATATATATATATATATATATATATATATATATATATATATATATATATATATATATATATATATATATATATATATATATATATATATATATATATATATAATTAACCAGTTTCGGCCTTTTAAATTGAATGTCGAAGATAGAAATTAAACTTTCATCTGTAAACCGTCACCATGAAATATCAATTTTATCTCAGCAGCTAAAATTTTATTAGTAATTATCGCACATTAATTATTATTATTATTATTATTATTATTATTATATGTATTATTATTATTATATGTATTATTCGAGTATTTTTCTCATCAAAAAATCTAAATAATAATAATAATAATAATAATAATAATAATAATAATAATAATAATAAAATATTTTTTTTTTTATATTTTAATTTCTATAATAATTATTTTTTTGTTTTTATATTTGTTGCTGGCAAGTGCTTGCTGTAGTTTATATATATATATATATATATATATATATATATATATATATATATATATATATATATATATATATATATATATATATATATATATATATATATATATATATATATATATATATATATATATATATATATATATATATATATATTATTTAGGGACAACTATGATTCCTTCTTCATTTTCCAGTTCTAACTGAGTACTGACTAATGAAATAACTTCAGTCCTGATGTTCTTGTCAGCACTCTTTCGATTAGTAAAAGTACTTTTATCCCCAGTCAGTTTCACCTTTCTACCTGTCAAGATTTCTGCAGCAGCGGTTTAAACAACAAAAAATACAATTTCTAATTTTAACTAAACAAACATTTAAATTCCTGAAGGGTTTTCATTCCTTTAATTTGGATTAAACTTTATGTAATTTATAGTTTCCTTTATGTAAATATGTATTCTTGTCTTATTTAAAGAATAATGAATGCAAATTTTAAACATTCAAATAAAATAACAAGAAAGGCCAAGCAAGCTCCTAGTTCTAACTCTCTAGGAACTTTCAATCTTTAATAATTATTTTCGTTAATGAATACATTATTATTATTATTATTATTATTATTATTATTATTATTATTATTATTATTATTAGTAAATACTTTCAATTTTAAGACTCAAAGAACACCAAGAGGAGGTATTTATCCCCACATTTATATTTAAGAAGACATTAAGAAAAGAACACAGGTTCAAATACGATAAGTGGCAGAAAGTAAAAAGAAAGAGTAAACTACTATTGTTTTTAACATTTGAGCATATATATATATATATATATATATATATATATATATATATATATATATATATATATATATATATATATATATATATATATATATATATATATATATATATATATATATATATATATATATATATATGAAATGGCTTGTATAATTAATCAATTAGCCTATATATTATAGGCACAAGTTATTTCTTGAATTTTAAATATTATTAAATTATTTTGTTAGAAAACCGTGGCACACATAGCTACTTCAATTAGTGAGAGGATACCACAATCACAAAGGTTGAAAAACATGGCAATACAGGATGAGTATTGAATGCCATCGTCGGATAACAGACGTATGCTCGTGATATATATATATATATATATATATATATATATATATATATATATATATATATATATATATATATATATATATATATATATATATATATATATATGTTTATATATATATATATAAAAAATAATATATTTTATATATATATATATATAAACAGGAATATCGTTAATATTGCGAAAAAATCAGTATATGATATTCCTTCATAAATATAAGATATGTGTCAATAAACATTTCACCGAAAACGCCTCGTTTCCAAGATACAAGGTGATGAAACCTATTTAAACATTAAGTTACAATAAACAGTAAACTAAATTTGGAAAGATAATTAACAAATTCATTCAATTGATTTAATTATAAGAATACATACATTACTGCACAGAAGAAAATATACAACAAAATTAGTACGAAGCAATGGCGCACTAAGTTTATAACAAATGTTGAAAATGGGCACCCCAGCGGCAATACAAGCCTGCCTCTATTCTGCGACGCATTGATTGGCGGACACGTTCAAATATACCGTGTGCGTACCGAATTGTGTCACAATGCGATTATGCGAGCCTTAATTCTTCGGGACTTTCAACTGTGTATAAACTAAATGTTTCAGGTGACCCCACAAGAAGAAATCCGATGCATTTTAGGTCTGGAGACCGCGGAGGCTAGGTTCTGTACCTCCTCGACCTATCCAAAGGCTCACAGTGTTCAAATAGTTACGAGCAACTAAACTGAAATGAGCTGAAGCGCCGTCGTGCATGAAATACATTTTCGATCTTAATTGTAATGGGACGTCTTCCAGTAGTGTAGGCAAGTCATGCTTGTAAAAAGAATGGACCTATCAAATGGTCGCCAACAATTCCGACCCATACATTCACAATGAAAACGGGTGTTGATGGCGGCTTTCAGCTATTGCATGTGGGATTGTTGTGGAAGTTCGATATGGCGTCTCTGGAAAAATTTGCCTCATCGGTGAACAATATTTCTGCTAAATGGTGAGGATTGTCTGCAATTTTCTGTTGCATCCATCGACACAAAGCTACTCTTGCAAGAAAATCTGTTGGTACAAGTGCCTGTACTCGTTGGATGTGATAAGTGTACAAGTTGATTTTTCAATACCCTTTTTTCAATACCCTGAAAACTGTCGAATGACTTACATGTAGTGTTGCAGCAATCTTTCTGGTACTTGTTGTAGGACTGTCCCAAGTTCTTGGAGAGCCTGTTCTTCCACATCTGGAGTTGATACTGTGCGAGGTCGCCCGTTTCCATTAGTAAGTTTTTTAAAACTTTCTGTTTCTCTAAGACGTTGATGGAGACGTGCAAACATAGTATGATGCGGGATGACACGATTAGGGTACATTTCTTCATAGAGACGCATGGCTGCTAATGAATTACCGTTCGTACGACCGTAAACAAAATGCATATCACACATTTCACTATTTGTGTAATTCATTTTGAAAATATGAGCAACACTTGAACACAGAACTTGACGCGACATGGACTAGTATATGTATAAATGAAGCAGATACGAAACTAGTAAATAACAGGTAGGCAACCTTTCCTACGGTATATTTGTGGCACGGGACGGCCAATGGAATATATCAGATATGTTCCACATAAGTTTCATCACCTTGTATCTTGGAAACGAGGCGTTTTCGGTGAAATGTTTATTGACATATATTATCTTATATTTATGCAAGGAATATCATACTGAATTTTTTCGCAATATTAATGATACACCCTGTATATATATATATATATATATATATATATATATATATATATATATATATATATATATATATATATATATATATATATATATATATATATATATATATATATATATATATATATATATATATATATATATAAATCATAGTAACACTTGACGAGCATCTCAAATTCACAAAACACAGCATATTTTCATCTGCAAACAGAAACTGAACATATTAAGAGTAGTAATAAGTACCGCTAAGAAAGTGGAATACGCACACGAAATACGCACATGGAAATAATTTTCCTCACGTAGGTTCCAGGGGTATTTTGTGTGAGGTTATCACGCTTTCGTGGGTGGTATTTTTTAGGTTTACGTACGTGCCTTCAACACGTACGCACACGGGTGTGCGTGGCATTACCTGCCACTCATGTAGGTTCATGGTTTTTTACCCCTCCTGTTGTGACCCGATGTGCCACATCTCTTGGGTTCCTGGGGGTATTTTTGTGGCCGAGGTGACGTCACGCTCTTTCATGAGCCATACCTACGTGAGGGCGGGTAATGCTCACGCATGGTCTGGGACCATGCGTGTGCGTACGTAAACCTAAAAATACCACCCACGAAAGAGCGTGACGTCACCTCGGCCACAAAAATACCCCCAAGAACCTACGTGACATGTGAAAATACCCTCCCTACTTACGTAGGGAGGGAAACTACAAAGGGTAATACCACCTGTGGACGAGCGGTACTTATTACTACTATTAAGAACCATCGCTGGCACAGACTTCACAAACTATAATAAACCAACATTCACCACCATATACAAAAATACATTCGCCTGACTCTAAACTACGCTTCTCCAACCTGGCATCCACTACTGACTAAAAATAATAAAAGAAATCCACACGACACAAAACAAAGCTCTAAGAATCACAACAGGATGCACATCAACAACATCTGCATGAAGAAACCAAAATTCTACCCATAGACACACACCTGGACATGATAGGCAAACAAGTCTTTCCAAAAACACAAATACCCCAACACCCATGCCACATTGCAATCTCAAACCCTACCCACCACATACTCAAACATCCTCCTTCTTCACCAGCTCTATATTACAAACAAATTCCAATTTCCAATTATTTTCTTGTCACTCACGGTTATTTCTGTATTTAATCCATTGTCTATTAAGATGTGGCGTAGAACTGTATCGAATGCCTTGTTTATTTCTATTGCTACTAGGAGAGGGTGAGTGGGGGTAGGGTTTGGTTAAATCCTGTGAGGATGCTTTGTATTAGATTGACTAGTAGTGTAGTGCTGGAATGCTTTTGTCTGAATTCCTGTTGGGTATCCGACAGGTGGAAAGAATGGGAGATTCGATTCAGGATTAACTTCTCAAACACTTTAGAGATTGTGAAGAGCAAAGATATAGGTCTATATGAAACTGGGTTATTGAGTGGCTTGTTAGGTTTAAAAATGAGAATTATATGTACGTTTCCAGAAAGGTGGGATAGTGTTAGTTTGCTACGCACCTTACCCCCAGTCTTGGGGAGGATGGTGGGTGATGATATATACACGTGTATATATAGTATATATATATGGTATATATATATATATATATATATATATATATATATATATATATATATATATATATTATTATTATTATATATATATATATATATATATATATATATATATATATATATATATATATATATATATATATATATATATTATAGGCTATTTTTATACTCGTGCTCCTCGTGCTTAGCACGAGTTATCATTATAGAAACGAGCGATCTTCTACAACTTTCATAAAGTTACGATAAAATTCTCTTATTTTTTTTTTGAGAAAATTGGTCATATGAAAGAAATTATTACATAATACAAATAAAAGATTATTTAAACAAAGTGTGTAAAAATCATCGCCATTGATTAATGCTACTTTTCAATCAATTTTATTAAAGGTGACAACTCGGGCTTCTCCGAAATAGCTGAGAGAAAATTTTAAGACGGTATACACTATACACATTGGTGAATTTAGGTTTTCTGCAAGTTGTTTTTTTTCCTACCTAGGAATCTAATAAAACACTAGTTTTATTTTTAAAAAATTTAAATAAAAGATTTATTTGTTCTTAATGCATGCTTTGGATAAAAATAATTAATATTTAAATTCTAATACCTGAATTTAGCCTTTGGTATCTCTTACTTTAAATACTATACATAATAAATATTAATTTTGTAACAAACAATATTTAATAAGATAAATAAAAATAATAAAGAAATTAATAAAATACTAATAAAATAAAATAAATAATAAAATAAAATAATAATGAAAGAAAAACAATAAGTTACCCATCAAATCATTTTAAATTAAAGAAAACTTGTAAAATAGCAATAATTCAAGTATCTAATGTGAATATTTTTAGGTGTTCAAATATATATATATATATATATATATATAGTTATGCATCTCTACAAACGCTATAATTGTTGTATGTTTGTTATTGTTATTATTACATACATATATATATGTTATATATACAGTAGAGATATATATATATATATATTAAGGTTATATTAGTTGTTATGTTATATATAGTTGTTGTTATATATATATATATATATATATATTAGTAGTATTTAGCTTGCTATATATTATTATATATATATATATAATTTTTATATATATATATATTATATTATTATATAATTTTTATTTTTATTATATATATATATATATATATATATATATATATATATATATATATATATATATATATATATATATATATATTGTTCTGCACATTACCAATCATATAAATTTGCGTTTCTCGTGAAAAGGAGTACAAACGAATATTCAAATACCTCTAGAAAAAAATGTCTCGAGAGAATATCTCTGTCACTATTATTATTGAAAAACTCAAATTAGCTAAACTTTAAGGCACAAAGCAAGACTTGAACACAAAGGAGAAAAGCTTACCCTATTCTCTGACAAAAGACCAATGATTTTATATATATATAGTATATATATATATATATATATATATATATATATATATATATATATATATATATATATTTATATATATATATATATATATATATATATATATATATATATATATATATATATATATATATATATATACTATAACCAAAAGGAAGAACATACCACTCCTACCTGGTGGTGCTATCATCCTCTGCCACTTCTGAAAAAGAGTGGTTTTAAGACAATCTCTTGGTGAGAGAGCGTAGGCTTTGTGTCGAGACATCAATTCTTGCATTGGTTCTAGGATAACACACAACTGTGGAAGATAAAAAAATTAATTAAAATGGGCGTTATTAATTAATTAACAAGATAGAGAGAACAAAAGGAAAGAAAAAGGATGAGGGAACAAAATATTAGGTTTCTTTCGAGACTGGATAAAATGGAACAATCTTATGCTCCAGTATATATATATATATATATATATATATATATATATATATATATATATATATATATATATATAAAATATATAAAAATATATATATATATATATATATATATATATATATATATATATAAAAAAATACCGGAACAGAAGCGCGTATTGTGTGCCCATACTCGTAAGGACGTGTAACAGTAGCGTATGACAGTGCTGAGCGTGTGTCCGTGTTTACAATTCAGTTTCCTTTGAGGCACTGTCGTTGAATGTTGTCGGAAAGTGTTAATAAAGAATGGCTCACTTTGAGCAGAGAGCAAATATTAAATTCTGTGTCAAATTACGGAAAACGTTTACAGAAACATTCAATTTGATAAAGGAGGTGTATGGTGATGAATCATTATCGCGAACCCGAGTTTACGAGTGGTATACGCGCTTTAAAGAAGAGCGAGAGTCGCTGCAAGATGATGAGCGTGTCGGCAGACCATCAACATCGCGTACCGATGACACCATTGCTAGGGTACGGGAGGTAATCCGAACAGAATGGACGCAAACCATCGATAATGCTGCCAATATTGTCGGGATTTCTCATGACAGTTGTCAAGCGATCCACGTACAAGATATGAACATGCACCGCGTGTGTACGCACCTTGTCCCAAGATTCCTCACCCAGGAGCAGTGTGAAGAACTGGCCTACATAAGCGGAAAGTTCATTGCTATGGTGAATGCGGATCGATGATTGTTGAATAAGGTAATAACTGGCGATGA
This sequence comes from Trachelipus rathkii, assembly GCA_015478945.1. NCBI lineage: Eukaryota > Metazoa > Arthropoda > Malacostraca > Isopoda > Trachelipodidae > Trachelipus > Trachelipus rathkii. The sequence continues at coordinate 44,855 of JABUQX010012393.1, forward strand.
GACTTGATGTTACCTGTTCGACCCTCATAAAAAAGCGTCAGACCTTTGAGTGGAGATCGATTTCACCACTAAACAAAGAGTTCGAGCAGATCGCTCAAAGGGGAAAATCATGCTAGGTCTTCTTTGACATTAAAGGTTTCGTGTACTTCGAGTTCATACCTCAGGGTCGTGCAGTCATCAAGCATATGTACAATGATATTTCTCCGGCCGTCTTTGTGACGCAATTCCACGCAAACGTCCGGAGCTTTCGGAAGCGAAAAATTGGGTATTGATTCACTCTTGTTCTCTGAATATCTGGAAGAACAGCCACGTACCTGTGCTTTCTCAACCTCCTGGTCCAAATTGGCACCGTTGATTTTCTTTTCACTCGCATGAAGGGTCTGTTAAGGGCAACGATTTGAGAGTGCAGAAGAAATTCAAAGTGCTACGAAGCGTGCGTTGAAAGAGGTAACAAAAGATGGCTTACAACGATTATTCGAGAGCACTGGCAAAAGAGTGGGACAGCCGAAGGAAGGTACATTGAAGGCGGTATTGTGTAATATGATGTATCATATATAATAATATAGTTTTGATAAAAGTTTTGGTATTTTTTGACCCATCTCGCTTATATATATATATATATATACATATATATATATATATATATATAGTTATATATATATATATATATATATATATATATATATATATTATTATATATATATATATATATATATATATATATATATATATATATATATAACCCTAGGTGTTTATTATTGATTTTATAGGATATTGGCGATGATGGCAATTTTCAACTATTCGATATTGCAATTAATCACAAGTTTTAAAATTGCATCTTGGGGTGAGGGGGGAAGGTTAGATGTAATTTTAATAAATACACTATTTAAATAAAACTTGGTACAGTACGCACCAACACTTTATATTATAACATATATATATATATATATATATATATATATATATATATATATATATATATATATATATATATATATATATATATATATATATATATATATATATATATATATATATATATATATACAGGTATATATAAATATATATATATATATATGTCTGTGTGTGTATTTGTATATATATATTATATATATATATAGAGTTATATATATTTATTACTTATTATAAATATATATATATATATATATATATATATATATATATATATATATATATATATATACCCTTTCCGAAGAGGTTTCAAAAATTGTTATTAATTGTAATAACGAATAGTTGGAAATTGCCATCATCGCCAATATCGTATAAAATAAATATAAAACACCAAGGGTTAAAAAAATACTAAATAAAATCCTCAACCTACGACAAAGTAGTTAACTAATTATTTTATATATATATATATAAGAAGAAGAAGTATATATATATATATATATATATATATATATATATATATATATATATATATATATATATATATTTATATATATATATAAGTCAGTTTCTGTTCAGGACTCAATTTTGGAGAAATTGATGACTCAAGTGAGTCATTATATGCTGAGTACGTGAGAAGATTGACTCAGTCATGGATTACTGAATCTCTATAATATATATATATATATATATATATATATATATATATATATATATATATATATATATATATATATATATATATATATATATATATATATATATAGGACCTTAAGTAAACTGTGGTTCTCAAAATAATTTAAGCTTCATTAAGTTGGTAAACCTGTGAATTGGATTTTAACATTCTGTATTTATGAAACCTAAAAAAAGAGAAACTTTATTTTAATTTTCAACTATAATATAAATAATATTAATAAAATCTAAAAAGAATTGTTTTTTTTTTTTGTTTTTGTGCTCCACCATAGGCTTTTGAAAATGAGAAAGCTTAAGCAATATTAGAGACGTCATGATAATAATAAATCGTCAAAAAAATGGAAAATTATTTTTAAAAATTTATTTGCTATAAAAAGAACTTACTTTTTTTATTTTTTGAGCTTTGTTTATTTCGACGTAAATATTTATTATTTCTCGCGTTGTATATATTGTTATATATGCTATATATATATATATTATATATATATTATTATACATATAAGAGTATATTATTAGTTAAGGTTGTTGGTTATATATATATATATAGATGGTCAGATTTATCAAGTCATTAATGGTAGGATTTACAGCAAAACACATATTTAATCAGCCGAAATTCCCAAGGATGGGGATTTAACTTTTTTCTCTTTTGAAGTAAAATCTTTTTTTTAACTGAAGAATGACTTATAAAGATAGTGGAAGATTTGGGATCTGGTCTCTCCGGATGGAACCCCTGTCAGGTTCTCCGACATCAGGAGCCTGCAGTCAGCTCATGCCCCTAAAAAACTTTAAATTTTCCAAAAACAAAATTATTTCACCGAATTTAGGGGGCCTGTCGACTGGGGGACAAGAGGGGGGACGTCACCCCGAGGGGAGGGCAATGAGGAAACCCCAGTGACACCTAAAGACCAAAGAGCGGTTCCGTCCCGGAGGGGGACTTCAACCCCTGTCAGTCCACCGGGAGTACCGAGAGACCCTGACTCTGCCATCTTGGTGGCTTCACCCTAGGTATTCCTTAGTTAAAAAAATTTACTAGAAGAACCATCCCACTGGCTGATCCAGAATATTTACTAGATCTACTGCCCACATATACTGAGTATTAAAAAAACTGACCATCTATAGTTATATATATATATATATATATATATATATATATATATATATATAGTATATATATATATATATATATATATATATAACACTTATTGTGGACACAAATAATAAGAACTAAGTTTAAAAATACAAAAATTAAATAAATGAATTTGAAAATTAATCAATTTGAAGCTGAAAAAATATAAAAATAAGTTCTTTTTATAGCAAATCAAATTTCTAATTTTTCTTACCTAAAATAAAAAATTGTTACCAACCTTCCATAATACTAAAATTATTTTGAGAACCAATAGCTTACTTAAGGTCCCATATATATATAGTTATATATATATATATATATATATATATATATTATATATATATATATATATATATATATATATATATATATATATATATATATATATATATATATATATATATATATATATAGCAAGATATCACAAAATTATAATATAATAAGTCGTAATTTATCTAACAGAATTAACTTAAACTTAATATAACCTGACTTAGAGGCCGTGTAAGCTATCTTAAGCTGGATCTTCACACGGCTCCCTAAGACCAGGTTCATTATAAGTTTTGTTAATTGGTTCAGATTGACTTACACGGCTTTGTATTATTTTAATTTTGTAATTTTCAGTGATATTTAATATATTAAGTACAAAAATTAATTAAAAAAAAAAAAAATAAAGCATATTCTATATATCTTTATTAAAGGAGAAAATAATTAATAACTAAACACAATTAGAAATAAGTTAATACAATTTAATAAAAATAAAAAAAGTAAAGAATCAAACATTTAATGAGCTTGACCAAAGTAATTTGTGTCGTTATCATATAAATAGCGCCGTGACTGAGTCAATCTTCTCAAGTACTCAGCATATAATGACTCGACGACTCGAGTCATCACATACATGATACAAACGTGTATTACAACCAGGGGTGGGGGAACTCATGCCTGCGGCCTAAATATTTTATGCCCGCGACCTGTTTGACATATAATTTATTTTTTTGATTTCAGACTTATTATTTTAGTAACTTTTTTTTTATTTTACAATTAATCTGCCGGTAGTCGAAAATATTATATATATATATATATATATATATATATATATAGCATAGTTATATATATATATATATATATATATATATATATAAAGTATATATATGGTTATATATATATATATATTTCATTATATATATATATGCCCGTCACATGAAAAATCTTTCTAAAAATTGCACGCCATTTTAAAAAGGTTCCCCACCCCTGTTTAAACATAGTTGCCATAATATATCTATAGATTTATATATATAGTATATATATATATATATATATATATATATACATATATATATATATATATATAGAGTATATATATATATATATATATATATATATATATATATATATATTATATTATTATTTTCTTTTATTTCAGACTTTTTATTTTACGTTTTATCTTTTGACTTATTATTTTTTCGAAGAGAAAAATATTATATATATATATATATATATATATATATATATATATATATATATATATATATATATATATATATATATTATGTTATATATATATATATATATATATATATATATATATATATATATACATATATTATTCGTCTACATGAAAATCTTCAAAATTGCACGCCATTTCCAAAATTATACATATTTTTATATACGTTTTTTATATATTACATATTTTACATATTATACATATATATATATATATATATATATAGCGTTATATATATATATATATATATATTATATATATATATATATATATATTATTGCTATATATATATATATACAAAGGTAGGCACCGTTAATGAGAAAGTTAACCCTTAATCGTTAACAAAAAAATTTAACGGCGTTAATCATTAAAACGTTTATCGGTAAGAATGTAACGGAAGCTAACGTTAATCGTTAACGTTAACCGTGGTCTTCAAAATATATATATATATTATATTATTATATATATATATAGAAGTATAGTTATTATTGTTACATATATATATATATATATTATTATTATTGTTATTATTGGAGCATATTAATATATATATATAGTGGGTACCCAAAAAAGTAGTTCCGTTATCGTTACTCCGTTACTCGGAAAAGTAGTTGCGTTATCGTTATTCCGTTTCTCGTAAAAGTAACGAAGTGCCGTTACCCGTTACTTTAGCTTTTCAATATGAGATTAATTACGGTATTTTAAGCAATTTATTGGTTTGTGTATATTAAATTTTCAACACTATCGTTATTATTAAAAAACATGCCCTCATGTAAGACCCTAGCGCACTCAAGACTTAGTCCCTTTACATCCACCAACGATTTAATTGCACCAGCCACCTTCCTGCCATTCACAACTTTCCTACTACACTCTGCATCATCCGTCTCTTTCATCCAACATATACTAAACATTAAACCAAGACACTTGTTCCAGCTGCTCACCATCTAACATAACCACACCGTGGACTGTCCTCACTTACAACCATAACATTACTCTTATCAACGCTTACCTTCAAACATCTTCTTTTACACACCCTGCCAAATCTCTCTACCAATCCTCTCAAACTTCAAACTCTTTCAGATCCGCACACAAAACCTGTATATTATTAGTAATAGGGTAGGGCATCCTCTCCTCCACTCTCTTTCCCTTACTTCTCTAATTATTCTACCGAGATTGTGGAGTCGGAGTCGGGGAGTCGGTAATTTTGAAGAGAGTGGAGTCGGAGTCGGAGTCGGTAATTTTGAAGAGGGTGGAGTCGGAGTCGGAAAATTTTGAAACGACTCACAACCCCGGAGCCCTAATACCACCCCCGCCATCCCAATTCCCAATTCTTTCATAACCTTTTCCATCCATAGACAAATTGAATAACCAAGAAGACAAGAAGACATAGCACATCCCTGCCTAACTCCGCTATTAATATTAAATCAATCACTTTCAACTCCATATATTCTTACACACGCTTTACTGTCGTCATATATACTTTTGATTCCATTCAGAAGCTTACCACCAACACCATATATCAATAACACCTGCCATAGAGCTGTATTAATCATTTCATACGCCTGTTTGCAAATACAAAAAACTAAATACAATTTATTCTTTCTCCTCATTTTCTCAATCATTTTTTCAATGTAAAGATTGATCCACAATATCCTCTACCACTTCTAAAGCCACCTTTGTTCTTCACAATCAGTCCTTCAGTCACTCGACACATTTTTTCGACCAAAATATAAGTATATATATCTTCCCTACTACACTTAAAACTAATTTCCCTATAATTCCAACAGTTACTCCTTATTTAGTGCCCTATATATGGTACTATTAATGCTCCTCCAATCCCTCGGAATTATATGCTCTTCATAAACATTTTGTTACACAACTTCCAAACTAATCAATCACCACCTCACCCGTTTGATCATTTCACCGTAATTATTATATACCTCGTAAGATTAAACTATTCTTCAACTTTCGCTCTACACATTACCTCCTCTACTAATGACCTCATGCCCAAAATACCTATTCCTTGCACCATCAAACCACACACATTCATTACCTCTTCATTACTGCCAATGTTATGTAGATTTTCGAAGTATTCTCACCACACTCTAGTCACATTCATCTCATCAGTTACGAAAGCACCATCCCTATTCATTATTCTACAAAGATTCTTCATTTTTATAGAGAGTATATATATATATATATATATATATATATTATATATATATATATATATATTATATATATATATATATATATATATATATATATATATATATATATATATATATATATATATATATATATATATATTTATTTTATAAAAAAAAATCTTTTTTGCTTGATTGGGGTGGTCAATTGGCTATCAGCATTCAAAGAAAGTCAAACAAAATGTAACAGACTAAAAAGTAATGGAGAAAAAATAACGAACTTGTTCGAGCGTTACATGAAAAAAAGTAACGAGTCCAATCTGCTACTGAAAAACTAGTTCCAGTAATCACCTGGAGTAACAGAGAAGCGGATCGTGCCCACCCTCTGTATATATTGTTATATATATATATATATATATAGTTAGTTACCGTATATATATATATATATATATATATACTATATATATATATATAGCATATATATATATATATATATATATATATATATATATATTAGTTATAGTCTATATATATATATATATATATATATATATATATATATATATATATATATATATATATATATACATTACCAGTTTTTTCGTGGAAATTGTAAACCACGGTCAAATTAAAGACCGTCATGTTCAGGTACGCGACGCTTTAAATTATGCAAATCAAAGGAAATTGGAAAAGATAAAAGGAGCGTGTTCCAGACTTTACCAGTAGAGTACATGTAAAAATGAGCATAGCAGTTAAGCCTAGGTCCGACTTGGACAGATGAGGGATGAGATTGTGCGAAAGACGAGTCGTATGATCCGAACTCTCCTCAAAGAAGGAGGTATATGACTGGAAAATTCAGAAGAGCAGTGTCCATTGTAATAGCAATAGCATAAATAGTGAAGCAACAGTTCGACGGCTAGAAAGATTGGAGGTTAGTGACGGTAGGAGAGTTGACAAGTTGAAACGCCCTAGACTACACCTTATCAAGGAGGGCATTGTGGAATAAACCCATATATGTGATGCATACTCCATATGATGGTGAACAACTTTAAAGAAGTTTGTTATAAAGATAATACGGTCCATCAAAGAAAGGTCACTAGAAAAGAAAATACCAAGAATATTAAGAACGGATGAAGGTTAAAGTTGTGTTTTCAAAGATATTATGATATTCTTCATCACTTACTCCGTCTTGTTATAATTATACAATTTTGCATCCTATTGGTAACTCTGACCACAATGTTGTTGTAGCTTTTATGTATAAGACTTTACTCCAGAAAATCCACCGTGCCCTAAACGACCTTTCTGAAACTTTAATCGGGCAAATTGGGGGAGGGGGGGAAGAATGCATCGCTTCTTTGCTAAATATCGTTGGAATGAACCCTGTTTTGGCTCAGAGGACGCTTCGGTGTATGCCGAAAAAGTAGAGGCTGTGATCACCGAAGGGATAAGCAGGTTCCTTCCATTTTCAACTAAATTATTTTCTCCCCAAAATCCATGGTTCGATGGCATTTGTTCTCGTGTCATTCAGGAGCGAGACAATGCGTATCATTCTGCCCGAAATCGTTGCCGGGATATTATTCGATAGGTTAAGCGTGCTTACACTAAAAGGAAGTGCGCTGCTGACCTTCTGGCCCCTGGCCAAAACCGTTTCTAATAACTTCTGTAAATCTACCTTTGCCCCTCTTGTTCGTTCTGAAGGCTCTGTTGCTAACACTCCTTCTGAAAAGACCTAATTTCTTTGGCCTACTTTTTTCATCTAATTCTACCCTGGACGATTCTGGCATCCCTCCTCCTACTACTCTAAGGTGTCCCATGTCTATACCTGTCATTATTCATGATTGCGTGCATGGGATCCCGAGTTCTTTGAACGTCAGGAAGGCTAGTGGTCCGGACAGCATTCCTTTGCATGTTTTGAGGGAGTGGGCTTCTGAGCTGGAGCCTGTCCTCATTCAACTCTACTCTCTATGCCTTAATACTAATACTTTTCCTCAGAGCTGGAAGCGAGTGTAAATCAGCCGATTCAGGAAAAGGGTAGCCGCTCTGATCCTTCTAACTATCGTCCTATAGCTTTAACTTTTATTGTCTAAATTTTTGAAACTCTTCTCAACTCTCATTTCCTGAATCATCTGGAATCTTATTCCTTTTTCAGATCAGCAATATGGCTTTCGACGATGGAGGTAAACTACTTTCTTGTCTCACTGCTCTATTTCGGTTTTTTACTTCTTTGGTGGTGGCGTTTTGACATATCGAAGGCTTTTTGGCCGGGAATAGCATGTCATTTCTTCTTTATTTAATTCTTCCTCTGGGATTCCTCTTCTCTTGTGCTTATCCTCTCTAACTTTCTTTCAGATCGTTCTATTTCGGCTATTGTTGATCGAGCCATCTATTCCCCCTTTCCTATTAATTGTAGTATTCCTCAAAGGTTCTATTCTATCTCCAACTTAATTCTTAATTTTCATCAACGATCTTCTTAGCTGCAATTCTAACTCTGTTCATTCTTATACCGATGACTCAACTCTCCATTCTTCCACTCATTTCAAATCTGTCTCCCTCTTTTGCAATCTAACAGTTGCCTGCTCGTTTCAGCTTTCCAATTCATCTTGTCAATTCTGTGATGGGAATTTCTTCGGTGGGTCACTGTAATGCTAATAAAATTCTCTTTAAAAGCTCACTCTCACATTTCCTCTCAAAAACACTCCCAAATTTTCGCATCTCCCTTCGACGGCTCTAATGTCTCACCAGTGAACAATATAAACTCTAATGTCTCACCAGTGAACAATATAAACATTCTTAGACTGAAAATATAAACAACAAAATGTCTTGGAAACCTCATATCAACAAAGGTTGCTTAAGGGTAGCCTCAAAGCAGGGTTGGCAAAAACAGCCATGGATTTTTGGTAATAGCCAATTAACCCTTATAATTTTCATATAAGGGTCAAATAGCCATTAACCATAGCCAAAAAATCCATGTCTTTTTGCACCCTGCTTCCAAAGAAGCTGGGTATTCTGTTCAATTGGGGCGAAAATTTTGTTCTTCTGTTTCAATTTACTTGTCCCTCTTGTTGAATGCACTGTTCTCACAACTTGGGGTGGCCTCCGATTATAAACTTTTTTTTGATAGGGTTGAGGCTAAGGCTAAGAGACTAATAAACTGTCACCTCCTTTCAAACTTCCTTGACCCTCTTTCTTTGCGACGTGACATTGGCGCACTATAATCTCTTTTATATAGGTATTACAACGCAGGTGCTCGAGAGTTGATCTCTCGCAATTCACACATCGCGTCACCCAAGTTTACAGAGAGTTGCTCTTGCTCTCACATGATTTATCGAGTATCGGAAACTCAATTTCGGTCGTGGTGCCTAGTTCCAGCTACATCTGTTCTGTGGAACTCCTTGCCTTCATCTATTTTTCTGTTGTATTCAATCTTCCTCTCTTGAGACCCACGTCTACGCCCACCTAAGGGAATTGCGTTAGACATGGGATTGGGTGGTTTTCTATTCTTATAATATATATATATATATATATATATATATATATATATATAATATATATATATATATATATATATATATATATATATATATATATACTATATATATATATATATATATATATATAATATATATATAGATATAGATAGAGATATAGAGAATAATCCTTAAATGTTTTTGAAAAGTGCAAAAAATGACTTTGTTTAAAATTAAATTGTTGGTTTATGAATGCTTAATATAAATATTTTGGCTCAAAAACTTATTTCTAAGAACATTAATATAATGATATAAATACTATATAACAAAAAAAATCTAAAATATTGCTTTTAAAGCTTTTATCCACCCTTGTTACAATAGGTTCTCTATTACGAACTTTGGTTTTCGACTAGTAGGAACGTACCACTTAGTATGATCAGTCTTGTGTCTGCTTGAGCTTTACAGATACCACATCGTATGTCAAATAAAGCGAACTAGGAATATTAGGTTCCGGGTCATGCTCAGGCTGGAGGTGAACCATCCATGTTTTACGCACTCGCATTGTGCTAGTGCATTACTTTATAAGAAACTGGGGCCTTTGGTTGAAAAACTATGCATTTTAACAAGAATGGGTACTTCCGGTTTTTCTGTTGCCTTTTGAGTGACATCTCCAGGATGAACAAAACATGGATTATGGTTATCTTATTTTTTCAAGTCGAAAATTGCAGTAAACGAGGTCAAAACGCTATGTATTACTACTACCGTACTAGTATAACAATAGTATAATAGAATAGTAATAGTATTGTGTGACCCTAGTATACTGAGTATATTATTATATACCACAATAATAATAATAATAATAATAATTAATAATAATAATAATAATAATAATAAATTAAAATAAATAAAAATTTATAAAATAATAATAATAATAATAATAATAATAATAATAATAGTAACAATATAATAATAATAATAATAATAATAATAATAATAATAATAATAATAATAATAATAAAATAAACAAAATATTAATAATAAATAATAATGATAATAATATAAATAATAAAAAGAATCGTTACCCTGAGGTAGTTTAGAGTTTGTGTAGTAAGACCCTGCCGTGTAATATTCTTTCCAAGTGTCTCGACCATTGAAGGATCTTGCTGCATGATGACGGTGCGGGGAATGAGCTCCCGATGTCCACGAACCGCGAAATGCCAAGACTTGATTCGCATCAAGTCGTCGAACGTGAATTCGAGGATTAATTTGCCATCGGTGCACACCTGAAGAACAAACAAACACAAAAATTAAATGAAATAAATAATTAATCAATCGAAATGTGGGAAAGACATAAATTAACTAACAGGCACTTCCTTCCTTTCAATATATATATATTATATATTATATATTATAGTAAATCTTTATATATGTATATATACTATATATTATATATATATATATATATATATATATTATATATATATATAATATATATATTATATATATATATATCCATTATATATATAATATATATATATATAATATAGTATAGTATATATATATAATATATCTAGGGAGTACCGGAACCGGTTCCGGCCGGAACCTCGATTTTTTAAAAGTTCGGTTCCGGCCGGTACTTACTGGAACTTTCCACATTTTCAAATGTCTTTCCTAAAAAATTCTGTAATTGATTTATCATTTACTCAGTTATGATTATGCATCAAAAATAAAATAGAAAATTGATCTGCGAATTATGACGTTATAAATTCACGAAAACGTTGAGTGTTGATGTGTCTGTGATATTTAAGGGATGCATGTTGTTTCCTATATGGTTGGTGAATTGTGTCCAGTCTGCTTTTTTGTAGTTTGAGTATGTTTTTCCGAGTGGGTAGTTTGGTTTGTTACATTTTGGTATAAGATGGCTTAAAGCAGAGCGTGAAACTGTTGAACACTATTGAGGTGTCGCCAATTCAACACTCCCTACAGGAACACAATATCAGATCACCTCCCTAGAGGCCTGTGGCTCCAACCGCTGGAGTTGCTAGGACGATTTCTGAAATGACTTGGATCCCCCCCCAAATAAGGAGCCCAGGGCAATATATATATATATATATCATAATTATATAATATATATATATATAAGTATATATATATATATATATATAATATATTATATATATATTAATATATAATATATATTATATATATAATATATATATATATAATATATATATATATATACAAGGAGTGAAGGAAGACAAATTTTAAAAGCTATAAATTTTAACATTCTCAGTTTAAAATAAGCGAAGAGAAGAAATTGGTGCATTTTCATATTTTATTATAATACTATACAGGGTTCACACTGAAATATTTGAATTTGAATTCCCTGAATTTTCCCTGAGACCAGCGTGTTCGTTATTTATGGCGTATTATACATAATCTATTATCATTATTTACTAATTATTCAGTTCATACATTAAATTATGAAAATTTACTTTAGAACTGTTCATCAATATAATGGAAATTTACAAAAAATATATAGTTTTTTTTTATAAATCAGCCTACTACCTTCCCATAGGCCGTCAAAACGCAACTCCTTTTTTATTATTTTCAAAAGTAAAGTTTTATTTATAACAAAAAGAAATAAATAAAAGCTAACAATTAATTAGCCCTAGTGAATATGGTTCCACTGTGATCACAAAAAAGTTTCTAAATGGGTAGATTTAGGTTAACTTTTTCTTCTCAAGCATCTGAATTTTTGATTTTATAGCGTCTACTTCTGTCAAAGCTTTCAGTTTTAACATTTTCTCTGCTCTTCAAGTTTTTAGATCTGTATGGATAATTTTCTTTTTAACCTTTTTATTCTCTTCTTTTGGTTCTGTTTTGACTCTTTGAGATGTTTCTTCATATCTCCTATGGGCAGCTTACATTTGTCAACATTTTTGAGTGATAGGAACTTTATGAATACTTTAGAATCTTATAGCATTGTGCACTGTTTTTTTTAAGAAATCAGACTATATTCTTTCAGATTCTCCACAATAATTGCTTAATTTATAGAAAACCCTCCTTCCTTTCGCATTCCATGCGAAAATATCAGTCTAATTTAATAATTTGCCACAATTTTCCACATAACATTGATTCCAGGTACTATAGAAGAAAAAACTAATCAAGTCTGGCTTAAGAAAAAGACAATCACCATTCCAAAAATATTTTGGAATTTTTATTCAAGGGTAGGATGACTTTCACTGCAAAAGTAGAGTGTAATTGTGCTTTTTACTTTCTAGAAACAAATAGGGAGCGGCAATGTCATGTTAATCACATATTTACATTTTCATCGGCCCCATTTTAAAAATTGAAGCTACCGCACTATCTGGAACATTAATTTAAATGTTTCCCCTAAGTTCTGCAATCACGAGTTAAAGACATTTTTATCATCCACCACCTTAAATGCCCATAGTATTTCAGATCTTGTAACAATCTTTAATGCAAAAAGATGAACTGATTGATAAACTGATTTGGGTTGGTTATTAATAGAACACTCAGTCAGTATCCACTTTAGTATGAATTTTTGAAGTTGAAGGGTTATCCTTTTCAGTGCACACACTTTCGCTAATATTTGTATTATTAGAACAACGTACAAAAAAGTTTTTTCAATGATGGTTGGTCCTGCTGAGTTTTGATTAAACTTCAAATGAGTTTCCCCTCTTGAATGTGGAAACTTCGGCTGGCGTCCATGTTGGATAGATCAACGTTCTTTTAGCATACTTTACAGTAGACTTTGGAAACTATCCAGGTCCTTTACCCAACCACTTGATAAAAGCTGTGGGTTCAGTTTGACGTCCAAACCACTGGTCGTTAAAGTTAGTTTTTTTGTTTAAAATGTCATTTTATAATAAATAATAATAATCTTCATTCATTAATCTCAAATCACCTTTGTCCAAACCTCAAAAAAAACACCTCAAAAGTAATAAATGCCTAAAAAAAAGATATTACACAGATTAAGTTCATAATATCAAGTCCGTAAAAACACATCCATATACCAAATCACTTCAATCAAAAGGATGAACTTGAAACAACTCTACGAACAGAATAGGAGAATAGTAGGTAAATAGTGAACTAAAAAATAGAAAGAAACAGGATAGAAGTAGATTTATGGAATGTCATTCCTCGCCCATACCTTTTCATTCACTTATCAATACATCTCTTATTCCACAATTAACATACATTGAAGAAAATATATCAAAAATATGCAATTGGTCCATGGATCATTCTTCATGTTTTGAAATTTTAAAATTTCCCTGACTTTTTTGGAATTTCCCTGACTTTCAGCATATCTTAAAACGTTTCCATGACCAAATTTTTTTCGCTGACTTTTCAGAAAGTGTGAACCCTGCTATAATAGAGAGAATTTCAGATTTTTTTTTTTTTTTTAAAGACATGTCAATTTTCAAAATAATTTAAATATGTTCCTGACTGATTACCCATAATCTGTAAGAAAGAATAAACAGAGGTAAAGATTGAAAATGGAGAGATTAGGCAGACTAATTACACACAATTTCTCAAAGGAGGGAATTTGCAAAAAAAGAATTTAGAAAATGATTTCCATTGAAATTGTAATAACCTAAGTTTATTTAACAAAACAAAATGAGTATAGCTATCGAAATTTGAGTGAACTGATGATGAAATGACAGAATGAGTATTTAGTCTAAAGATGGAAGATGACAAGGGATCGAACACAATTGTGAGGAACATCACTATTAATTTTCTTGAAACAAACCTGTGGAATCAAAGCCCAGAATCACAGAATCATTCATTAAATTTTGTGTGTCTGAATCAGAATCATGTTTGAAAGTTACTTATTCGTAAGAAGATGGAATCAGAATCAAAGGAATTTCAATAGTTGGAATCAGAACTGGAATTGGACACAAATCCCCAATAGTCAGAATTAAAATTTGAGTTAGAGTCGGATTATCTTACAACTGATTTCACCACCCTGACTGATTTAAAGGATATTGAAAGAGTTGCTTAAGAGCAACAGATTAGGGAATCAAAGAAAAGTTTTGATACAAGTTTAAAATTTAAAGCTTTTTGAAAGACTATCAAAATAGCCTTGTAAAAAAAGAGAGAGAAACCAGTTGAGCGTTTCTTACTCATGAAACACTGGCATTAAAAAGTTTATGAATAATATTGGTTTGGGATAGATTGGAAATATTTGAAAGGGCAGAAGTAGGGCAATGGGATGATAAGTAGAGCTGATGGAGCTTCCCTTTACTTCGGCACATGTATGTGCACTATTCCAGGAGGAGGACAAAGTAGAATTTAATTGGTAGAGGAAAAATAATTTACCAAAGTATGATACAACCTCTGATGAACAAGTTTTGAAAACCACAGTGGAATACAATAAAAATAATAAAAAAAATAAAACGAAAATAATGGGCTGGAGTTATTGGGAGAAGTTAGAGAGACAAGTTTAAGTTTAAATTTGTCAAAGAAAAGATAGTCATTAAGTGGTCAAGAGTAACGAGCCAAAGGAAGAATTGGGGGCCAAATTTTTTTGTAAAATGTCAAAAAGATCGTTTGATTCTGAGAAAATTTTCTTTTTGATAAGATAGATAGATCCTATATGACTCTGTGGTGAAATATAAGTATGTACTTCAAAGATCTGAAGAGGAAAGAAAATCCTGAATGTCGAATCAATATGAATAACACCAGAACAGTTAAAAGCTCAATTAATGTTCGTGCGTTTTAGTTAACAGGAAATAATAATAAAAAAAGTACAACTCAATACCAGTGAGCATGACCTCTATTATGCGCTTTGATCACACAGAGGAATAACTTACGTGAAACAATAATCTTTCCGATGGAAATCACATAAGTGCAACGAGAGAGAGACGAGAGAGAGAGAGAGAGAGAGAGAAGAGAGAGAGAGAGAAGAGAGAGAGAGAGAGAGAGAGAGAGAGAAGAGAGAGAGAGAAAGAAGAGAGAGAGACGAGAGAGAGAGAGAGCGAGAGAGAGAGAAGAGCAGAGAGAAGAGAAGAGAGAGAGAGAGAAGTTTAGAACGAAGAGAAGAGAAGTGAAGAGAAAAGAGAGAGAAAAAAAAAAAGAGAAAAAAGAGAGAAAGAGAAAGAGAGAGAGAGAGAGAGAGAGAGAGAGAGAGAGAGAGAGAGAAGAGAGAGAGATGGAGAGAGAGAGAGAGGAGGAGAGAAGAGAGAGAGAGAGAGAGAGAGGGAGAGAGAGAGAGAGGAGAGAGAGCGAGAGAGAGAGAGAGAGAGAGAGAGAGAGAGAGAGAAGAGAGAGGAGAAGAGAAGAGAGAGAGAGAGACGAGAGAGAGAGAGAGAGAGAAGAAGAGAGAGAGAGAGATCCAAGAGAGAGCAGAGGAAAGAAATTTAGAGAGAGAAGAATGATAGAATTTATTCAGTGAAACACTTAGGGGGAATGGAAGTTAAGAACGGGCTAGAAATGAGGAACAACTCTGGGCTGATTTTTGTAGTTTGTAAATATATATATATATATAAATATATATATATATATATTTATATATATATAATTATATATTATATATATATATATATATATATATATTTCATATATAAATATATTATTATATATTTATATATATATTATCATATATTATATAATTATATATATATATATATTATATATATAATATATATATATATCATAATATATATATATAATATATTATAAATATATAATATATATTATATATATATATATATATATAATATAAATAATATATATATATCATATATTATATCAAGGTAGGCAAGGCCCTGAATTATAATAATTAATGCAATATATTAAAGTTAATAATAAATTTTACATAAAGAAATGGTTTCTAGATTGGTAATAAGCGTTAGCTTTCGATCTTTACTGAATTACTAGATCCTCTTTCAGACACTTGTGAATTGAAGACTAAATGAAATATTAAATAAAGATTTCCATTTTTATGATTTTGTTAAAATAACATTGTTTAGAGAAAGTTAAAAATAATTAAATTAATTAGTTAACTTATTTTTTCTAGCAGGGAATAAACAAAATAACCCTCTACGACCTATCATTTCTAACACAAACTACGTAGCTTACAAATTATCTTCTTGGTTATCCAAAACAGCTTAAGCCTTTACTTGGACATATTCTCCTCTCATCATTCTCAAAAAACACCGATTTTAATTCAAAAAAAACACAACCACATAAACTCACAAATAATAACTCCTCAGTTTTTGATGTTACTCTCTATTCACCCTTCTAGTAACGTGTTCCCATTCACCGCATCTCCTTATTAGAATAAGGTATCTTTTAAAACGAAAACACACTCACTCTTGATTCACACTTATCCCTTTACTTAAAACAATAATATTCTCTCTCTTTGAACATAACTTTCTTCCCATTTCAATACCTACATAACAACCAAAACTCAGGCACTAAAGCATGGCTCTCCTTTCTCCTAATCCTCAGCAACCATTCAATTGGAACGAATAGAGACATTTTCATACTGCACACCAGCCCTCATCTTCTCTAAAACTACATGGCTTTTCGTTATGTTCATGATCATTTCGTCTCCACACCTTTACCCAATAGCCCCCACTCTCATACTTAACTTCATTAACAACATCCATCCTAACATTAAATTTACAATGAAACTCTCCAACAACAAAACTTTACCTTTCCTTGACACCTACTTACTTGGAATAACAGTCCTACTTTGCTTTACAGTGTTTATCGTAAATCAACTTTTAACCCTTCATAACATTCATTGGTTTTCTTCCCACTCCACCAACACAAATCACGCGTGTTTTAACTTTCCCTTTTCTTTAAGAGCCATCCGAATTTGCTCTCCTCCATTGTTTTTTTTTTTTTCCTACAAACTGAATCACCTATATTTTCAAACTTTTCATCAAAACCTCATCCCCTAAAACATAATATCTCACTCCCTCAACAAAGCAAAAAAGAAATTTTATAACTCCCCTACCACTCTCCCCCCCATTAACACTTTTTCTTATTTACAGCCATTCCTCATTAACCCTCAATATTAAACATCATTACAAATCCTCTACCTACATCTCTAAGCTAACCACTCCAACACATCTTCTCTTAAAACGTATTTTCAAACCTCCAACTCACACCTTCAATAACATTCCCTAATAAATATATAAAAATCCTTGTTTTTAACTGCACCTCCTCCTACATTGGCGAAACTATGACTTCACTAGACGCCACTACAACACAAAACACTGACTCAACTTTTTGGACTACAAAACATCTTTAGTAAAACATCGACAAACCAATAATCACAAAATCAACATTAATGGCATGACACCAACTTACAAGTACTTGACCCCACACAACGCAACTCATTGAATCCTTTGCATTAAAAACTTTCCACTTTAACATATCTTACAAGGTGAACCAACTCTTGACCCCCTTAAACAAAATTTTTGAAACACCACAACCTTTTTTCAAAATATCAAAACTAAGTTTAACTAATCTAATTTTAATTATTTTAACTTTCTAACATAACAATCCTTATTTAAATATTCAAGAAGGGCTATTTTGTAGCTTTTCAAACCGAACCTAGTAATTCAGTTAGGACAGAGAACTAACGCTTTTAACATCTTAGAAGACCCATCTTTATTAATGTTAAAAATTTATTACTAACTTTAATATATTTGCAGTTTATTATTAATAATTCAGGCCTCCTACCTTGACACCTACTAAACTGATTTCTACTATATATATATATTATATATTATATATTAATATTATAGTATATATATATATATATATATATATATATATATATAATATAATATATTAATATAATATATAGTATATATATATATATAATATATATATAATATAATATTATATATATATATATTATATATATATTAATATATTATCATTAAATATTATATATATAATAACAATTCTTGTGTTGAGGAAGAAAATTATTGTATTTCAGGATTATCTTTACAATTTAAATTTCACATCTACAGAGAAACAGAGACTTAATTTAGACTCAATTCTGTTGGGCCAAAATTCGATCTTTCTACTCTTAAAATTTTGATTCTATAATTGTTGTTAATATAGCATACTTTTGCAAACTGAAAATCTCAAATCGAATCATCAGTAACATCGGCAGCATTAAAATAATGCGAATATTAGTAACCATGTCATTACTATTTCGAATGTAATTAAAATCAAACTGGTATAACGATAATAATAATAATAATAATAATAATAATAATAATAATAATAATAATAATAATATAATAATAATAATAATATAATAATAATAGGTATTATTATTTTGAGGGTAGAGAAAAGAGGAAGCCGAAAAACATATTTGATTTTGAGTTTGTGTGCTTTTGACCATAAATCTTTGTGGTGAGGAAAATTAAATGGTGGAACGTTCCCTTGTCTCTTACATCCTTGCGAGAAGCTTTTCTCGCACCACAATGAAACAAGCCTTCGGAAATTAAATTATTTTAGAGCACGAATAAAATAACTTTTATACTGTAATAATGTTTGTGTAATTTTTTTAATTAAAGTAATTACAAAGTAATATAAGCTAAAAAGAGCATCTTACAATAGTTTTGTTGACGTTCAATAATCTACTCATTAATCAAAACAGACAAAATATTTCCTATAAATAACATTAACTGGCTTGAAAACTAATAAAAACAATGATGGTTTACGACCTTCTCTAAAAGTTTTCAGTTACACATTTTGACTAAAACAGATGCCATACTCCTACTGCTAATAATAAAATAATAATAATAATAATAAAAATAATAATGATAATGATAATAATAATAATAATAATAATAATAATAATAATAATAATAATAATAATAATAATAACAATAATAATAATAATAATTTTTATAAGAAGAAAACTGTAAGTTGTAAAATAATTTAAGTACATTGTCTAAACATTTATACTGCGTTACCAACAAATATAATATTAGATGTTGCAGTTAGTTATAAAAGTAAACAAGAGGAAAACACTTGAAAATTGAAAGGTTTAAATGATGCATAAGAACTCTCCAACAACATTATTATTTTATGATCATTACAAGTTCGAAGCTTAAAAACAATTGAAACTTTACATAAAAATTTAGGAAAACCAGATTTTAAAATTTGTTAAACTGTGAAAAACAAAACAATATATTGGAAAGTTCAACATTTTTATTTGACATAGGCCTACTCAAACTCTAATGACAGTTGATATATATATATATATATATATATATATATATATATATATATATATATATATATATATATATATATATAATATTATATATATATAATATATATATAATATATATATATATATAATATACCGGTATATATATATTATATATATATATTATATATATATATATATATATATATTATATATATATATATTATAATTATAATATATATATATATTAATATATATATATATATATATAAAACGGTATAATATATATATATAATATATATATATATATATATATATATATATATTATATATATATAGTATATATATATATATATATATATATATATATATATATATATATATAATATATATATATATATATATATATATATAATTGGTATAACAGGTAAATTTGAGGTGACGGGAAAAAATGAGAATGGTAGGAAGGTGATTTGTTTCTGTGAAGAGGTATGTGTGTGAGTAATACTTTCTTCAAACACAAAAGTATTCATAAGTATGCTAGAGTTGGTGTAGGTAGAGATGGTATCGAAGTGAAAGTATGATTGATTGTGTGTGGGTTGGTGAAGCAAATGTTGAAGTATGTGTTGGATGCAGTGAGGGGGCTGGGATAATCCAATAATTATGTTGTTTTATGTAAGATTAAATCAGTGGGGGCTTGGATGGAAAGGAAAGAGATAATGAAGGAAGTGGGAAGAATTATGAGTGAGAAGTTAAATGAACAAGGTAATAAGGAAAAGTATGTAAGAGCGCTTGCAAATAAATTAGTAGTTAAATGTGAACAAGATGAAACTGAACAAATATGGAAGCAAATGAAGGAAGCCTTTGTTAGTATTGCAAGAGAAGAATGTGGATGTTCTAAAGTAAGAATGTCAACAGTGAGTATTGGAATGAAAAAGTGATGCAAACGGTTTAAAGTAAAAAGACGTGGGGTTGAATGTGTTAAAAGCCATAATGAGGTCTTAAATAAAGGTGTTTGGAATTATGTATATAAGGTGGAAAAATTGAACACTAAAAGTTGCATACATTTGAGGAAAAATGAGGTAAATGTAAATAAACGGTTTGGAAGAAGGATGAATGGCGACTTACAATGAAATGTGCAGCTCTTCTGGAAGGAGGCGCGAAAGGTTAAGAATGAGAATAAGGGGAATCTTCATAGAATAATGAATAGTAATGGTGCTTTCGTAACTGAAGAAATGGATGTAAGGAGAGTGTGGAGGGAACACTCTGAAAATTAGCATCACATTGGCAGTAATGAAGAGGTAATAGCAAATGTGTGTGGGTTTGATGGTGCAAAAAGAAATAGGTGTTTTTGGGATGAGGTTGAGTCAGGATGAGGTAGAGTGAGAAGTTGAAGAATGGTATATCT
Source organism: Trachelipus rathkii (assembly GCA_015478945.1). Taxonomy (NCBI): domain Eukaryota; kingdom Metazoa; phylum Arthropoda; class Malacostraca; order Isopoda; family Trachelipodidae; genus Trachelipus; species Trachelipus rathkii. The sequence goes on from JABUQX010012393.1 coordinate 66,322, forward strand.
GCAAGTATAGATGGAATTAATGACGAAATGATCAAGAATAGAGGAGAGCTGGTGATTGAATGGATTTGGAAGTTGTGTAACAAAACGTTTATATAGGGTATAGTTCCGAGGATTGGGGAAGAGCAGTAATAGTACCTTTATATAAGGGTAAATCTAATATGGGGAACAATAGGAAGTATAAGGTAATTAGTTTATTGAATGTTGCAGGGAAGATATATGCTAATATTTTGGTTGAAAGACTGCGTCAAGTGACTGATTGGCGAAGAACAAGGTGCATTAAGAAATGGTAGAGGATGTGTGGATCAAATTTTTACATTGAAACAAATAACTGAGAAAATGAAAGAAGAATAATTTTATTTAGGTTTTATGGACTTGCAACAAGTGTTGAATGGTTTGGTCATGCAAAAAGAATGGATGAAAGTCGGTTAGTTAAGCGGATGTATAGAGGTGAGTGTGCTGGGAATCGACTGGCTGGGAGACTGAAGAAAAAGTGGATTGAGTCAGTGAAGGAATGCCTGGAGGAGAAAAATGTGAGTTTGGCAGAGGTGAGAAGAAAGGTGCATAATAGGAGTGAATGGCGGAGTTTTGTGAGGGGTATGGTTGTGGCCCACCTGGGAGAAGGAAGAACCCTACGTTGACGAGATGCCATGGTGAGGGTCCGTCGCGGTCCCGTGAAGCTCTAGGGTTGATTTTCTGACTGGGCTTTCTTTTCTACTTGCGTCATATTCTTCTACTACTTTTCTGTTTCCAGTGTATGCTACGAACCTTACCCCCAGTCTTTGGGAGAGAAGATGGGGGGGGATGATGATGATTATGTGTATATATATATATATATATATTAATATATATCATATATATATATCTATATATATATATATATATATATATATATATATATTATATCTTATATATATATATATATATTTTTTTTCAAAATGAGTGACACGCAGAGCAATAATAATAATAACAAAAATAATAATATAATAATGATAATATGGAAACAAACCAGACCTAATATATATAATGATTAAGTAACTTTCTTTCCATTAATATTTTTTAATGTTTTATGGTGGGAAGGAATTCAACAGAAAGTTTAAAAAAAAAAAAACAAAAAAGCAGTACCTTGAGAGCATTTAATAATGCACTACTAACCTTCGTATGACATTGGCTTCCCGTGGTGTGTTACCATAGTGCAGCACTCGCACTCGAGGGTTATCGAAGTGTTGTGGAAGGATTCTCGGGGATGTTTTAGGGTGTAGTATAAATCAGTGACGCCACCATCAAATATACTTCTGAAATACCGTGGTATCAACGTTCTTCCTATGGCGCAAAGATAAATAATCAAACTCATATATATATATTATATATATATATAATATATATATATAAATAATATATATATATAATATTTATAATTATAATATATATAATAATATATATATATAATATATATATAATAATATAATATATAATTTATATATATATATATATACAGGGTGTATCAATAATATTGCGAAAAATTAGTATGATATTCCATGCATAAATATAAGATAATGTGTGTCAATAAACATTTCACCGAAAACGTCTCTTTCCAAGATACAAGGTGATGAAACCTATTTAAACATTAAGTTAAAATAAACAGTAAACTAAATTGGAAGGTAATTAACAAATTCATTCAATTTACTTAATTATAAGAATACATACATTACTGCAACAGAAGAACATATACAACAGAAATAATACGAAGCAATGGTGCACTAAGGTTATAAAAAATGTTGAAAATGAGCAGGCCTCTATTCTGCGACGCATTGATTGGCGGACTCGTTCAAATATACCGTGTGTGTGCCGAATGTGTCACAAGATGCGATTATGCGAGCCCTTAATTCTTGGGACTTTCAACTGTTGCTGTATAAACCAAATGTTTCAGGTGACCCCACAAGAAGAAATCCAATGCATTTAGGTCTGGAGACCGCTGAGGTCAAGGTTCTGTACCTCCTCGACCTATCCAACGGCGTGGATATACAGGGTGCGAGTGGAGTCGAGTCGTGGAGTCGAGTCGTGGAGTCGTGCAATTTTCCGGCGGAGTCGGGTCGAGTCGGAGTAGAAAAATCTGTGCAAGTGAGTCGGAGTTCGGAGTCGAAGATTCCTGTGTAAGTGGAGTCGGAGTCGAAGATTCCTGTGTAAGTGGAGTCGGAGTCGGAGTCGGGTCGAAAATTTAGAGAACTATATTATTATTATTATTTATTATTATTTCTTATTATATTATATTATTATTATATTATTATTATAAAAGTTTTTTGATTTTATTTCCATCGTTCTAAATATTTATTTTTGGACATATTTACATTCCTTGAAAATAATCTTTGAAAATAAATATACAGAGAAGAAGAAGATAATTTACATAGATTCCCGACGCGTTTCGTCTCTATACTTGAGTCATCTTCAGAGGATTATTTCTTGAAAGCGAATGAGTCTTTAAATTGACATATAATAAGTAAATTCATATGATATTGAGTCTGACTGATATAAATACATAAAATTTTATGTTAATGTCCTCGGTTGCGTGGTTTTGATGTAGAAAGGCTCCGCAATTTTAAGTTTTTGGACTTCACACGATCCGTATAATATTGTGAAGTGTTTAGAAATATTACTAATAGTTGATTGAACATGTGCCGTATTGAACTGCTTTCAAGAATTTTGCTTGGAACTGTAAGAGGTTGAATATGCCCTGTCCGACAGTTTTTCCTTCTTTATCTATTCTTCGTGTAACCATATATGTCGACGTACAGTCTAACTCAGGGCAGTTAAACTGGTACGCAACGTGATGGTTGTCGGGCAAAGCATCTCTTGTGCAAAAGGAAGATGACAGTTGTTTTGACTTATGGTATAGTCTGACCTTATTTTGAGGTTGTCTTTAGTTTTGAGTGAGGATCAAAATATTAGCGAAGGCACTTCTTCCTTATTGACAATGCATTGAAGTTTTGAAGAAGAAATTTATCGAATTTTTCTTATTATTTTTACTTTCTTTATTATATAATTTTGTAAGGGTTTTATTAATTAAATTTTTCAACTGAACATTGTGGATTGATCACAGTTATTAAATTTTACTTAATGCGGCCAAATTTCTTCCTCAAAGTTTTCACAAGATAAACATAGGTTGTAGCTGCTCTGTAAAACTAAAATTTTTACAAATAGATTCTTTGTAAAATAGGTCGGTGAAATAGGATCATGTTCATATACAGACCATTACCTAGTGGGTTTTGAATGATCGCTGTAGATAAATGCGCCGTAGAATTAACATTGATTTTTTGATGTCAAAAAAACAGCTACATTATTACCTAAGTTCGTATGTGAAATTTTAAGTATAAACAACTCTTGAATTTTATTGATGAACTGATGTATTGATCTATGTTCCTAAAAATAGTGAGGGTGTTGTCGACATACCTTATGTAAAATACGCGGTTAAAGTTGTTTGTTTCACGACGGATTTGTTTTTCCAGTTTACATATAGAAGTCAGCAAATGTAGGTCCAAGTGGTGAACTCATCGGCACTCCATCAGTTTGTAGATATATTTTTTCTTTAAATTTAAACGGTGTTTGAGTACAACAAATTAAATAAAGGTTCTCAATATGTTGTTCTGATATATCTGGGGGGGGGGGGTAGGTTTATTTGAGTGATACACTTCGTTCATTATTATGTCAATCGTATCAAGAACCGGCACATTTATGAACAAAGATTCTAACATCAAGTGAGCGATATATTATTTGTGTGTTTTTTAGTGGCTTCAAGTTTTAAGTTTGATAATTTACATAATGGTTCATTATTTGATTAACTATGAAAGAGTTATTAAGATATGGTAGAATAATGCTGTTCAGATATTGGGCAATTTCGTGTGCAACCGTTCCGCACATATATATTACAGGTCTCAAAGGTGAATTTTCTGAGTTTTTATGTATTTTAGGCAATCCATATATATATATATATATATAAGTATATAATTATATATAATATTATAATATATATATATATATATATATATATATATATATTATATATATATATATATATATATATAATATATATATAATATATATATATATATTTTATATATATAATATATAATATCTAATTATAAAATCCAGTTCTTTTTAATTTTGTCAGAAATTCTTTTGTTTTTTTTTTTAGCGATTCGTTGAATGCTATTAATAATATTATTATTATTATTATTATCCTTTTATTACTATTTCCTCATTATTATTAGTATTATTATTATTGATTATTATTAATTATTATTATTATTATTATTATTGATACTGAAGTATTAACTGTTAATTTTATAATGGCTGTTTTATAATAAAAATAAATAATAATTTGCATTATAATTACGTTATACATTTGTTTCCGAAACTGAAATATATTTGTTTGTCATGTGTTGCGTTGCATCTTTGTCTTTACGGTATTTTACCATATAGCATTTGGAGATTAGATTCATTGGAAAAGTGGTATAGTTTTTCATTCTCAAAAGCAAGCGAAAAAAAATTGTTGAACAAAGATAATGTTTTACTGTAAAATCTGTAGCACTAATCTCACGTCAGAGTCGAAATTTTGAACATTTGACTGCTGGGGTCGGAGTCGGAGTCGAAAATTTTTGTTTAAGTGGAGTCGGAGTCGGAGTCGGAGTCGAAAATTTTTGTTTAATTGGAGTCGGAGGCCGAGTCGAAATTTTCTGTTTAAGTGATCCGGAGTCGGAGTCGAAAATCCAAAATTTGAATTTAAGGAGTCGGAGTCGGAGTCGAAAAATTTATTTTACGACTCCGCAGCCCTGGGATATACAGTGTTCAAATAGTTACGAGCAACTAAGCTGAAATGAGCTGGAGCGCCGTCGTGCATGAAATACATTTTCGATCTTAATTGTAATGGTGAGTCTTTCCAGTTAGTGTAGGCAAGTCATCGTAAGAAACTGGTGTAACGCCTCGCAGTAAGCTCGCTGGTAAAGGAATGGACCAATCAGAAGGGTCGCCAACAATTCCACCCAATACATCAATGAAAATGTGTTGATGGGCGGCTTCAACTATTGCATGTGGGTTCTCATCAGCCCATATGTGATTGTTGTGGAAGTTCGACATGGCGTCTCGGGAAAAATTTGCAAAATCGGCGAACAATATTTTTGCTAAATGGTGAGGATTGTCTGCAATTTTCTGTTGCCCATCGACACAACGCTACTCTTGCAGGAAAATCTGTTGGAACAAGTGGCTGCACTCGTTGGATGTGAATAAGGGTACAAGAGTTGATTTTCCAATTTACCTTGAAAACTGTCGAGATGACAATACATGTAGTGTTGCAGAATCTTTCTGGTACTTGTTGTAGGACTGTCCTCAAGTTCTGGAGAGAGCCTGTTCTTCGACATCTGGAGTTGATACTGGGCGAGGTCACCCGTTTCCATTAGTAAGTTTTTTACAAACTTCCTGTTTCTCTAAGACGTTGATGGAGACGTGCAAACATAGTAAGATGCGGGATGACACGATTATGGTACATATCTTCATATAGACGCATTGCTGCTAATGAATTACCGTTCGTAACGACCGTAAACAAAATGCATATCGCATATTTCACTATTTGTGTAATTCATTTTGGAAATATGAGCAACACTTGAACACAGAGCTTGACGCGCACGGAATAGTATATGTATAAATGAAGGAGAATAGCGGAAATTCTGTAAAATAAAGGTAAGGTAAAGGCTTTTCTACGGTATAGTTGTGCTTATTATTAAAGGTTGAGATGTGCCGGGATGGGCAATGGAATATATCAGATATGTCCCACATAAGTTTCATCACATTGTATCTTGGAAACGAGGCGTTTTCGGGTAAAATGTTTATTGACACATATCTTATATTTATGCAAGGAATATCATACTGAATTTTTTCGCAATATTAACGATATATATATATATATATATATATATATATAGTATATATATATATATATATAATATATATATATATATATATATATTATATATATATATATATATATATATATATATATATATTATATATATATATATATATATATATATATATATATATATATATAATATAATATAATATATATATATATATATATATATATATATATATATATATATATATATATATATATATATATATATATATATATTATATATATATATATATATATATATATTATATATATATATATATTATATATATATATATATATTATATATATATATATATATATATATATATATATTATATATAATAATATATATATAGTATATATATATATATATATATATATATATATATATATATATATAATATATATATATATATATATATATATATACGGTATATATCCTCAATAGTTTCTCCCTTTGTCCCTTTATTTAACTCACTCCACAACTTATCTCCTAACCGAATTAACGCAACACATCCTGACTGGCTTTAACTAAAATCCCCTTACTTCCTATTTCTTGCACACTTCTAGTAGCAATAGATATCAACGAGGCATTTGACACAGTCCCCTGTCACATCTTAATAGATAAAATATTAAATACTAATATGACTGATAAGGAAAAATAAATAACAGCTAACTTTCTATCAATCAGGTTTCTCAGGTAAAGTCATAGAAGGTCAATACTCCAACCGCACATACAAACTAAACAATGGTGTCCCTCAGAGAGCAATCCTCTCACCAACACATTTCAATCTATTTATGCACGACCTCCCAAACCCCACATCCCCTTCTATAAATTAAAGATAGAAGACCCTCCAAAGACACAGTATGCATAGTTACAACAGTATATAGGCAAGCTAGCTGGAGCAGTGGCTGGCAATGAACAGAATGATAGCATCTCCTCAAAAATCCGCAATAACGTTACTCACATCTGATAGGAAAGAATCAAATTTTTATCCAACAATTTACCTTTCAAATAAATAATAGACTCCCTCTTAAAAGCAACCCAACATCTTGGGCCTGCCTTAAGACACACACATATGACATTCACCCCTCACATAAACATTACATTCAAAGCCACACACAAATTAAAAGCATTGAGAGCACCAACAGGAACAAACTTTGGCCACCATAAAGAAACCAACTCTATAGTAGACACTATTTCCATCCCTCCCTAAATTACGCATCACCCGCATGGGCTCCCACAATTTCAAAATCTAACATATAAAAAAAATGAAGCTGCTAAAAACAAAGCCCTCAGAATTATAACCGGTTCCCTTCCCATTACATCATCTTCTGACTAAAAAATAAATCCTCCCTATAAAGGACCACCTTGATATGATAGGATGTCAATTATATAATAAATCACTCTCAACAGATCATCCCCTACACCAAACATTACAACATCAACCCGTACCTAGAAGGATGAAATCTACACCAACAGAACCATATACTGATATTTACAACAGATTGACCCCTACACCACATGACAACCCCATAATTAAACACATTCACATTCAACTGACCCAAGAAACTATCCCTGCATACCAAAACAATACCATATTCCAAGCATGTCCACCTGAAATATCCAACATGGAACAAACCTTACATCCCCAAACACAGGTAATGTTGTCACAGCTTCGCTCTGGAAACAAATATATATATATATATATATATATATACATATATATATATAGTATATATAATATATATATATATATATATATATATATATATATATATATATAAAATTAAAAATCTCTCTGAATTTTCTATAGTGCGCCTTACTCATTTTTTTTATAGTCACTATACACATATACCATATATTACTTTTGTTTCCAAATCTCCCCATTTTACCAAAGTTTTTACCATAAAAAACCAGCCCTGGTGGGTAGGCAGGAAGCTTCTCAGGGAGGTATCCAGTGCAACCCTACCTAGTTTCTAGGTTACAGCTAATGAACTATAGGGGGCTAACTTACTAACTTCCTAGAGCCTCAGATTATGATGACGACAATGTTCGAAGTTTAAATAATATAAATTTAAATATATTAATTAATTACTTTACTAATGATATTTCTATTATGTCATTACTATCAATAACAGGTACAAGAGCAATACAAGTTTCACCAATTCAGCAGCAGTGAGAATTAGACAATGTCTGCTACCAAAATATATGTTTATTTGGAAATTTTATACCTATTTATTAATTTATTTGTCAAATAATACTGAAATGATATATATATATATAAAAAAAATTCAAATAGTGATAATTTTGTTTTTTCTTCAAAAATAGAAATTTAAAAAAAACCAAAAAAATCCAAAAAGCCCCAGAAAAAAACCACTGAACTGTTTTTTTTATTCAACCCTGCTAAGAAGTCATATGGTTCTAATGATATTCGTTCTGTGTTTCTCAAAACTTGTGCTTTCAAGCTGGCACCCTGCTTTGGTAAACTAATCCATCTCTGTCTTTCTACTTTGACTTTCCATTCTTTGCTGGGAATGTGCGATCATTCGGCCTGTGCTATAAAAGGGGGACCTCTCTCAACCCTCGACCTATTGTCCAATCGCTTTGACTTCTGGTCTTTCTAAAGTTTTCGTACTATCCTTAACAGGAAGATTTAGAAACATCTTAATTCTAATAATCTTAATATCTGATCGGCAGTATGGCTTTCGAAAGAAAGAAACGCTCTACTGATGATCTTGTTTCACTTTTTTTTTTTATTCTTGGTCCTTTACCCTTGGGCATTTCAGTGAATCTTTCAATGTGGAACTAGAAATATCAAAAGCCTTTGATAGAGTCTGGCACAAATATTTGATTTTTAAACTTCCCTCTTTCTGTATTTGTCCTTCTCCCTGTGACGTCTTTGATTTCCTTTCCGGTAGTTTGAAAACAGCTGTTGTAGACTGCCACCATTCATCTTTAAAATCAAAAAATATTGGTGTTCCTGACAAACTTTACCTTTCATTTTAAAAGACGTTCCTCCTCAACAACAATTAGTTCACGCTAGAATGGCAGTCTTGAATCAACTAACTTCTGAACTTTCTCAAATTTCTAATTGGGGCATTGACAGAAAGATTGTTTTCAATGCCTCAAAGAGTCCGTTCCTCTATCCTTCTGCTCAACATAATCTTTCACACAATAATAGCACCTTGGGAAACACACAATTCAAACATTTGTCTGTCCTTAATATTCTTGGTGTTTCTTTTTCTCTTGACCTTAATTGAAAGGATCACTTTATCTCTCTTTCCAAACAAGGGGAGGTTCCACTCCCACAGCTCATCTTGAAAATTTGTAGTCTAGGGCTCTTCATCTTATCAACTCTCCTATTTCTACCTGTCGAATTTTGTGTCACTTTATTCTTTCACTATCAGTGCGGACACTGTTCTTCTGAACTCTCCAGTCACATATCTTCTCCATTGAGAATGGCTCGTACGACAAGCCTTCCTACAAAGTCTCATCCTTTCTCTATCCAACGCTGACCCTAGAATTAATCACAATGCTCAATCTTACATGCACTCCACTGGTTAAGTAGGGGAAACACTTTATCGATTTGCCTAACTACCATAGGCCTGCACACTTTCAAACGTAATGTATTGGGGCATGTCTGGCTTTAAATTGCCTCTGGCTTGTGAACGTCCCCCAATTCTAATGGAATTTAGGTAGGCCTCCTAAAATCAGAAATTCACTGATTAAAACATGGAAATAAAAGAGCTTGATAAGGTACTTAAAGAATTCATTTACAGAAGGAATACTTAAGTATTGTTGAGCAAGTAGAAAAGAAATAAGGCCAAAAGTAAAGAGTAAATTATCAAATAATAAGAATGGTAATAAAAATAAATGAGAAAGAACTATTCTACTCATACATTTTTTTCCTCCCCCTAACAATCACACTGCTGTATTTATTCTCATAGTCATTCAAAAGGCACCAAACTTACAAAACCTTCAAGTTAGGGGTCAACTAGTCTGACAACTACACTGCACTTTCAAAAGTATATATATTTCACTGTATATAAAATTTCAAGTTAAACCACAAGTCAAACGTTAGTAATTAGCATGAAAAAATATCAATACCGTACTAATACTATATATATATATATATATATAATATATATTAATTTAATAAATTAATATATATTATATATAATATATACATATATATATCTTATAAAGAGCCCCACATGTTTAAATACTTTTCTACGCAAATGCTCACAGCCTTATAAATAAAAAAGAATATCAAATTATATATATCACAGAAGAGATTCTATAGACATTATTTGCATTATTGAAGCATTGGTTAATGTGGCATTTAATGTGGACTCCTTTCATGAGAGAATTTGAAATAGGCATATAATTATTTTACCTATACCGACGTAGATGAATGAATGGTGGAAGTGTTGTGCTTTATGTTAATTAAATGCAATATATATATATATATATATAGTCTGTGTTAATGACTGATATTAAAACTAATCAGAAAGAGTTTTAAAAATAAATAACCTAATGGAGCACATCATGTGATCTAAGAATTCGAGATTATACTATAAAAAATTCACTTGTTGAATAGTGTAGTGACTATAGATGAGCTATATATAATATATATATATAAATATATATATATATATATATATATTATATATATATATTTATAAATAGAGATATATATATATATATATATATATATATATATATAAGGTAGAGTCAGAAATTACCGGAACATTTTCCGATTAGTCTTCATATCTTACAATATAATAAGAGAGAGTTGTAAGAAATGTGTGCGCAAACATATAAGGACGTGTATCAGCAGCGTATGACAGTGCTGAAGATGTGTCCGTGTTTACAATTCAGTTTGCTTTAAGGCACTGTCGTAGTGTGTTATCGGAAAGTGTTAATCAAGAATGGCCCACTTTGAGCATAGAGAAATATTAAATTCTGTGTCAAATTACGGAAAATGTTTACAGAAACATTCGACTTGATAAAGGTGTATTGCGATGAATCATTATCGCGAGCCTGAGTTTACGAGTGGTATACGCGATTTAAAGGGCGGGAGTGGTTGGAAGATTTGAGAAGAGAAAAATTTGGTGTTGCATCATGATAATGATCCGGCACATTGTTCGCTCCTAGTCTCTGAATATCTGACGGACAGTCACGTAAATGTGCTATCTCAACCTCCTTACTCCCCATATTTGGCTCCAGCGGATTTCTATCTTTTCCCTCGCTTTAAGGATATGTTAAAAGGGAAACGATTTCAGTCAGCAGAAGAAATTCAAAGTACTACGAAGCGTGCGTTGAAAGAGGTAACAAAAGATGGCTTAAAGTGATGTTTCGAGCGATGGTACGAACGCTGGCAAAATGTGTGACAGCCGAAGGAAGGTAGTTTGAAGGTGGTATTGTGTAATATGTTACATCATATACGACAACAAAGTTTAGTTAAAAGTTCCTGTATTTTTTTTTACTATATATATATATATATATATATATAATATATATATATATATATATATATTAATATATTATATATATATTATATATATATATATATATATATATATATATATATATAATATATATATATATATGGCATTGTTGCAGATGAGATCAGTTTCGTTCGTATGGTGTGTTTGTAAGAACATAGTTTTAGCCGCTTGAACATAGTCAGCTTAGACGCCGACTGGATTTTTGGTCTCATGTTGGCAGAGGTTGGATTTTTTTTTTATATAATTAAATAGTTGTTGTTTGAGTAAACTAATTACTCAAAATGTCGGTGTTGGGTGTAAATGAATTGATTAGTGATGAACATAGTGTATTAGTCAAGAAATATACAAGACAAGAGAGATTTAACAAATTTTTTGAGGCAGTTGAGCATTTTCAAAAACTACAAAGTAGCTTTTATATATATATATATATATTATAATATATATATATATATATATATATATTATATAATATATATATATATATATATATATCTAAAAAATATAATTTTTTTTAGTTTTGTATATTATTATTTAGAAAATTATTTATTAAACTCGTATATTATTATTTTTTAGCTTAAAAACAAATTATCTAGGTTAAGGTTACGGTGTTCGGCAACTCTATATATATCTATGTTAGGTCTCCGTTTTGGGCAACGAAGATAAATCTAGGTTAGGTCCTACTGTACAGCTTTTAAGTTTAGGTTAGGAAAATAAAGTGTGGTTAGGTAGACACATTTAAAATAAATATATATATATATATAATTATATATATATATATATATATATTATATATATATAATATATATATATATACTTATATATTATATATATATATATATATATATAAAAAGTCGCGTGTTCGTTTATACATTTGTTTAACAAAGCCGAGTTGGTGGCTTAAATGGCATGGCTGATGGCTTAGAAAGCCATCACCTAAGCCAGTCTAGGCTGAACAAATGTATGAATGAACATAGATTTCATTCGACATTTTCCATATAATATATATTATACTATATATATATAAATATAAATAAATAGAAATAAACTAAAAATATATATATAGTATATATATATATATATATATATATATATATATATATATATATATATATATAATATATATATATATATATATATATATATATATATATATACACTCTAACAACGTGTCAACCTGTATTATAAAAATAAAACTTGTATTATGTATATAAAAGAAAACCAATTGAAACTCTTAAACATATTTCTAAATTGTGAGTATTAACTGACAACCAAAAAAGAAACTTATTTTTTAGGTAAATGCCACGAGGGTTTGACAAATTTTGCTACAACGAATCTACCCCTGAAATAAATTTCAATTCCAGCTCCTACTACTGCGCCTTAGACTATAACTACGCAGGAATATTTAACTTGAACTTTTTTGGAATATCAAATTTTTTCTGCATGTGATTTGAAAGCTATTCTATCACCTCCTCTTGACTTATGAGGATACTTTAACATATAATTGATGTCACATGCACAAATGTTGGATTTTGATCGATGTACAGTGCGTTTTATACTGCTCTGAAACATCATCAGTTATATTTTATTTGTTCATTAAAAATTTAAATTATGGCTACTTTTATATCAAAACATTATATATATATATATATATATATATATATATATATATATATATATATATATATATATAATATATTATATATATATAATATATATATATTATATATATATAAATATATAATAAATAATATTATATATAATTTTAAAGGGGAAATGTACTGGAACCAAGTTCCGGCCGGAACCTCGATTTTTTAAAAGTTTCCGGGTTCCGGCCGGAACTAACTTGGTTGCGGCCCGGTATTTACCGGTACTTTCCACTTTTTCAAAATGTCTTTCTTAAACAAAAAAACGAAAAATTGAGATTTGGATAAAATTCTGATGCAAACTCAACTAATAAGGTTTGCTTTCCTATTATAGTAATTAATAGACTAATAGTACAAAAGTTTCTTAAGGTTAACACAGAAAGGTTTATCACTGATTCCAAATATGTATTTTCTTTTCCAAAAGTTTAAATACAAGTTTTTATCAGTTTTTTTCTTTCC
>JABUQX010012394.1:0-2500 GCA_015478945.1 Trachelipus rathkii
ATCACTAAACAACATCTTCATGCAAATCCACAAAGCACACTTGGAGCTTGTCAATAACTACATAGTGTACACAAAGTCTCTACAATTGAGTCAATAGAAAAAAAAAACTATATATAGAACGCCACATACATGCTAACCAATGGCTATACAAGCTGTAAAATAGCTGTTTTATAGTAGGTAGGACCGTGTATGCAGTATTAGACCTTAATAAGCTACCTAACAGTAACAAAACCCGCCAAAGTTTGGCTTAGGCGGTCAAAATATAAAGGTTATATGGTACCCAAACTAGGATCTCATATGACCTATCCAAATCCTTTCTAATGATGCAATTCGAGGTCGACTCAATCAACTCACTGTGCAACCATTATTAAAATTTAACAAAACCCCCCTATTAACCGAAATGAACGCTTTCCTTATATTCAAGATGGCATGCTTTCTTCTTAATTTTCTTATTATTCTCCCTCGTCTCTATTCTGTGTTCTATTATATGAAGAATTTATTGGTCTCTGTATTATCACTAGATGTAAATATTTTGTAGACTTGTATCATGTCCCCTCTGAGAAATCGCCTTTCTACAGAAAAAAAAATCCTAACTCTTTCAGCCTCTACTCAATAGCTCTTACCTCAAACCCAGAAATCATCCTTGTTTGCTCTACGTTTGAACTCTCTCTAGTATATTCTTAAGTCTTTCTTCTTTAAATAAGGGCCCAAAACTTGTGAACAGTACTCTAATACTGGCCTAACATACGCTTATTATACAGTTTACTTATAACTTCCTTGCTCTTGTAAACAATATTGCGATTTATTAGGCCCAGCATCCATGGGCGTCCGCAGAAAATTTTCGAGGGAGGGGCAACGGTTATTAACCATATATAAATATATATATTATATATATATATATATATATTATATATATTATAATATATATATATATATATATATATATATATATATATATATAATATATATTATATATATATATATATATTATATATATATATATATATATATAATATATATACAAATAATAATTATAATTAATATATATATTATATATATATATATATATATATAATATATAATATATATGGTAAAAGTTACTTAACGCCCACACGGAACGGGAGCTGGATCAAAAAAAAATTTTCACAGGTAGCCTCTATGATACATAAATAGACTTTTTAGGGTCGAAATGAAAAAAAAAAAAAAAAAAAAAAAAAATCAATATCTCAAAAACTACAATAAGCTACAGCGAAAGGAATACATTGTTTGGAATCCTGGTAAAATTTTAGTAAGGAAAATCTAAAAAAAAAATACCCCAAGGGTATACCGACCGATGGCAGGAGTCGGGGTCTCTCGGCCTTCGGGAACTACGGGGTAGGACTATTTTCCCCCTCCGGGGGAGGGTCTCCGGAACCCCCGCCTCTTTGGTATTTGGGGTGTCGCGGGGGTTCCTCTCGCCCCCCTACGGGGTATGGAAAAACGTCCCCCCCTCTGTGTCGCCCGTCGGCTCGAGCCCACTACATTGCCGTGTTAAAACAGTTAAAAAAAAAAAAAAAAAAATAATAACCCCTATAAGAAGTTAAAAAAAAAAAAAAAAAAAAAAAAAAAAAAAAAAAAAAAAAAAAATTTTATCATTTCGACCCTAGAACATCTATTTAAGTATCATAGACGTGCTTGTGATTTTTTTTGATCCGAGCCTCCTTCCGTGTGGGCGTTAAGTAACTTTGTCATATATATATATATATATATATAAACTGAATTATTTTTGTATTTATATATATATATATTATATATATCATATATAGTATATATATTATATATATATATATATATTATATATACGTATATATATAGTATATATATATATGATATATATATAGAACTTCTCCTTTAGGGTAAAGTTTAACGCGATATATAATCGGAACGAACAATGAATGTGATTTTTTTTCGTTATTTCAAGGCAAAAGTGCGACAGGTTGCCAATGAGTTTTTTTTTTTTTTTTTTTTACTAAGCAAAATTGGCACTTTAATTTTGAATTTGATTTCCCCGACTTTCCCTGACCTTCCCTGCATTCGCAATTTTCCCGGCCTGAACCAGCGTGTTCGTTACGTTTGGCGTATAAAATATCTATTAGTCATTATTGCAGCCTATTTACCCAGTCTAAGTTCATACATTAAATTATTAAGTTTTTACTTTAGAATCTGTTCATCATCATGGATGAATTAACAAAAATATTTATTTTTTTTAGTTAAATCAGCCTATACCCTTCCCATAGCCGTCCAACGCACTCCTTTATTTTTTTTTTTCAATAAGTAAACAGTTTATTTAAGGAAATAAATTAAAAGGTTACATTAATGGACTATGTGACTACGTCACTGGTGATCACAAAAGTTGCTAATGGTTGGAAGAATTTAGGTTACTTTTTTTTTTCTCAAAGCATCTGAAATTTTGATTTTATAGCGTCTTCTTCTGTCAAGGCTTTC
The DNA here is from genome assembly GCA_015478945.1 of Trachelipus rathkii. NCBI lineage: Eukaryota > Metazoa > Arthropoda > Malacostraca > Isopoda > Trachelipodidae > Trachelipus > Trachelipus rathkii. Next base: position 2,485 of record JABUQX010012394.1, read on the forward strand.
AGTTTTACATCTTTCT
>JABUQX010012394.1:7500-22873 GCA_015478945.1 Trachelipus rathkii
GAGTAGCCTAGGTGAAGAACCTTACTTTTTACTATTAAAATTCATTTGCCACTTATCTGCCCACCCAAGAAGTTTATCAAGATCATTTTGAATCTTTATATATCTTTCACTTTTCCTAACTGAAGTAGCCCCTTTGGTATCATCTGCAAACTTAGAAACCTGGTCTAAATCATTTATATATATGAGGAACAATAGTGGCCTCAGCACTGAACCCTGTGGAACACCACTCTTCACTATAATTTCCCATGATGACTTATTGCCACTTAGTTGTACACTGTTTTCTATTCCACAACCACTCTTTAAACCAACCATGTACCACTCCACCTATACTACATTGCAATAACTTCTTCATCAGCCTTATGTGGGGAACCTTATCACAAGCTTTGCTAAATTCAAAATAAGTAAATATATATATAATATCAACTGGATCTCCTTGGTCAATGCAGTCAGCAATGTATTCCATAAATTCTAAAAGGTTTATCTCACATGAGACATGACCTACCCTTTCTGAAGCCATGCTGGGAGTCGTACAATACCTTGTTATCTTCAAAATATTTATCTATATGACCTTTCAGTAACTTTTTCAGAACCTTTACAACCAGAGATGTCAAGCTAACTGGCCTATAATTTCCCAAACTTCCTTTCTTATAAATAGATACAACATATGATGTTTTCCAGTCTTCTGGTACTTCACCAAATGTTATAGATCGCTTAAAAATCAAATACGGTGCCTTTGCCTTCTTCAGAATTCTAACATATATACCATCAGGACCTGCAGCTTTACTTGCGTCAATATGTTCCAGTAAAACTTTAATATCTTTTAACTCAAGGATAGGGTTCACTTTTTGGCTCGGGCTGAGCCCCATTTTCACTCCCCCCTAAAAATGAACAAAAAATTCGGAATTTTCAGCCGATTTTGACCCCACAAACACCAAACTGTAGCTTTCTTTGCCCTCTAAAACTTTGTTTTCGAGTGTTTTTATGTGACTTTTTGTCATTTTTCGAATATACTCCCAGAATTTTTTTTCGAAATGACTTCAAACTTGAAATATGCATAGATGGGTCCATTACCTACAATTATCATTGATGATTTTTCGATTTTTTTATTTTTGTGCTCAGCGTTGTCCAATTTCCAAACCCATTTTTTGGGGGATTTGAAAAGTGAAAAATTGATATATATTTTTTTCTACTCATCCGATAAACATTAATTTTTCAGAGTATATGTAGTCGGAAGAGATGCACATTTTTTACTTAGATAATTTCTTTGTATATGCAATAGGTTTGGATTTGTTCTTGGAACAAATTTTCAGAAATTTTTTTTTTTTGAAATTTAAAAAAAATTTTTTTTTGAGTATACAAAAAAATTATCTAAGTAAAAAAGATGCATCTTTCCCGATTGTACAAACCCTGAAAATTTGACGTTGATCGGATGAGTAGAAAAAATATATATCAATTTTTCACTTTTTAAATCCCAAAAAAATTGGTTTGGAAATTGGACAACGCTGAGCACAAAAATAAAAAAAATCGAAAAATCATCAATGATAATTGTAGGTAATGGACCCATCTATGCATATTTCAAGTTTGAAGTCATTTCGAAAAAAATTTTGGGAGTAGACTCGAAAAATGTCAAAAACCTGGATTTTGAAAAATTGAAAACACAGAAAAACACCCGAAAACAACGTTTTAGAGGGCAAAAAAAAGCTACAGTTTGGTGTTTATGGGGTCAAAATTGGCTGAAAATTTCGAATTTTATGTTCATTTTTAGGGATAGGGGTGAAAATAGGGCTCACTCCGAACCAAAAATTGGATCTTCTCCTCAAATTCAAATTTTGTGAACTTATTTGTTACATGCATACCATAACTATTAGTCTCCAAACTATTATCTAATCTTTCCTCAGTAAACATTGAAGCAAAATAAGCATTGGAAATGTTGACCAACTCCTTATCTGAACTAACTAAATTTTCATCAATTTTTAATTGGACCAATTGTCCTATTCATACTTTTAAATTTATGAAAGCTAAAAAACTTCTTCAGGTCCTTATTACTACTCCTTGCTAAATTAATTTCTGCCTCTCTCTTTGCCTTTCTTATTGACTGGTTAAGTTCATTTCTATTTTTCCTATAATTTTCTAAATCATCCTCCCTATTACTACCCTTGAATATTTTGAAACATCTACACTTTCGTTGATTTTCTCTCTATTCCACAAAAAAGTTTTCTCTTTGCCACCCCAAAACATTCTCACAGAATATTCATTAAAATTTGCTTAAAATGTTCCCACATGATAAAACAGTTTTGGTCTTTAAACTCTTTATCCGAGTCAATTATACTTAGCATGTCTCGAAATTTGATAAAATTGCCATTTCGGAAATCTAAGATGTTTTCCTTATTAACTTGCAATCAGTCATGACTGTTAGTATTATTTTTGATTGAACACTGCAACATATCTATGAATTTTGAATAAAAAGCATTTGCCACAAATTCCAGTGATGTAGAGATTTTCCTATAAGACTTACAGATACGATGAACCGAGATTTCGTTGCAGCAGAGTTAACCTTAAAATAACTTTTTTCGTTGCATCGTTATAGTGTTTTGTAAACAAGTTGGGCAATACCAGCAAAATTTTCATTTCATATGACAATACTTTTGTATTTGCGAGAACAAGACATTTCTCAGAACACTGGAATATTTGGGGGCATACCTTATTGGAAGAACAGAGTTACGAAAGTTGTGTTATTGTGTTATGAATTTCTGGGACACAATTTAAATCGTTCACAAGGTTTACTTTTTAACTTGCACAGTTAAAATAAGAGCACTTGCTTATATTTCTCTCTCAAAATTTATTGAATACCAAAGTTTTCTGTGCCATAATTGAACCACCATCATAGCTCTGTAACCCTGTAAAACACTTATCTGCACCAAAACCTTCGTTCTGTAGAAAGTTATCTATTTACTCGGCTATAATTTTAGAGTCCATTACAGGAAATTCCTCAAACCTGAGAACTCTTCTCGATCGAACTTATTTTTTTTTTTTATAGTAAAAAATCAAACACCATTTACCAGCCGCTCCTTTCACGAAATATTTCTGATATCTGTCATTATAATGAAGGTATAAGCTTTCTTTGCATTCTTAATATGGAATAAATATGAACAGTCTGAACAGATATCAATAAAAACTTCTCCAAAATATATTCTAATTTCCATATTCAACAGAATACCAGTTATTTTGCACATACCTTGTACAGATTATTGGAGAATGAAGAGGACACCAGCCCTCACCTGAAACGCCTGTTGTGGAAGAGATCGTATCTCTTGGTAAATCCATGGGGCTGGAGGTGGACAATGCCGACGTCAATGAACTCGTCGAGGGCCACGGAAAAGAACTGACGACGGAAGAACATCTACTGCTTCAGGGACACCATCATTCGGACGCGGTGAAGGAAATTGTATCGGAGGTGGAAGTAGGAACATTGGAGGAGGCGCTGTCGTCCGCAAAATTGAGAGAAATATATCGAAGTGGCAAGAAATGTCCGATTTTGTGGAAAAACATCATTCAGATAAATTAAATTTAGGGCTTGAGCCGAGTTGTTTAACGATAACGGTATGGCGCACTTTAGAAAAAAAAAATTAAAAAGCTGTACGAAACAAATTTCGCTAGAGAGGTTCCTGAAAAAAAAAGACCTGTAGATGGTGAACAAAGTTCACCAGGCAAAAAGCCCAGATTAAATGCGACAGAGAAAGCAAGAAAATATGCCTAACATGTTCATGGATAGAGATTTTCCTTCCAAACAGTAATCCTCCTCCTCCCACATACCCAGATCGACTCAGTTTCAAGGTAAATGACATATTAAAACCAGTTTATTTCTATGCATTATGTTTTACAGTACTGAATATTTTTATAATTATTATGTTCTTTCTAAATGCACAAAAAACGAATTCGCTCTCGGAACGAATTAAACTCGTAGTAAGATATATATATATATATATATATAGGATTTATAGGTCATGTATTCAGGTGGATGGAAGCAATTGTATTTATTATTATATTTTTTATTTTTTATTTTATTGTGTTTTTTTGCAGTTGCTAGTAACATATAATTGACTTCAGAGGGATGCATCGAATTGTATTTGCTGCTGTTCGCACGCGGAGGGGTAATATGTCTGTTTGGTAAAGAGCCCTTGTCTCTTGGGAGATATGCGATTGGTGGCTCTTTCTAGAGGCCTGTGCACCATATTTATATGGCATTATGTTGTATGGTAATCCGATGTAATAACTGATTTGTGACCCGTTTTGCGGCTTGCGGATATTAAGCTGGAATGGGTCGCTGTATTCTAATAGAAGAAGTGAATTTTGTGCGTTGTAGACGGTTTGGCGGTATCTTTTGCGACAATGAGACGAGCTATCTTTGGTAATATAAGTAGATGGAAGAGTTTTGCTGGTACATTAGAAAATCACTTTGGTGGAATATTGCAGAGATGCCGTGATGATATTTACTTCTTAATAAAACTATAATATATTTAATGACTAGATAATTATATATATATTATAATCAATAATATATACTATATTGTATTATTTCCTTAGTACATATACGGTAATCTTATATATACACAATTATATAATATTAATATTAAATAATAAAAATATTTTGTGAATGAACCATATGTGCGTATATAAATTATCTATTATATATTATAAAACAGAATTTAATCTTATTTATTAACTTATTTTTTATTAATATCGTAAGTTCGAGAAAAAAATATTAGAATAATGATCTATTTTATTTTTATATTGTTTATTTATTTACAGGATGAATAATAAATAATCAAATGCTAAAATAATACCATAAAAATATCATAAAATTTTTTCAAAAATGTAACATATTCAAATTATGTATACTGCAGTTATGGTGTATGATAAATTAATAAGCAATAAAATAAAAATAATGAATTATTTTTTAAATATAATATATACTCTCCACTTCGCAGTTCCAGGGTAACGCTTTATCGTGGTATATTCTTGTGGTTCCAGATTAGGAGCCAGGTTTACAACCCTTCCAGCTTTCCATTCTTGTGTCTAATCAAATTCCGAATTGTAAACAATCGTTACTAAAATGCCGATGTACAGATTGGCATTCATGTCAGCGCCATAGGCATTGTGGTCAGATGACAATTATAAAGTGTTCTCCCCCTCAAACCTGACCATCCACTCTTATATCCTCTTTTGGAGAGTGCTCATCTTAATCTAGCGATTATTTCTTTCTCTTTGGGAGCAGTTCCTCACGCTCTCTTGTCTCTAGTGAGAATACCTTACGCCTAATAATCCTTCCGTCCGGTTCTGCACTACTTTCTTCACCTACGACGCATGATAGGCAACATTTTCCATATGACTTTCTCTCCATTTCTCAATCTCGTCATATAATGTGTTCTAACTACCATTCTTCATTCTGGCTGGGCGTCCACTTTATTCCTCATGGTTTCCACAGCACTCTAAATCACGACTATCACTTCCCAATACGCACACTGTATCGTTATTTTGAGTTATAATACTATTTAATCACTCTTATATTAACTAGGTACATATACTTAATTACTTCGTACTTTTGTTCTTACTTCAAACGGAACAAGTATTACAATATATTCATCACTGCGCTTGTATACATTGTATATTTCATAATATTATTAATTCACTACTCAACTCAATACTCATTCTCCTTGTCATTGCTCCAATTTGTGCTTACTCTCACGTGTGATCTGCAAATTTACTACGGAATTACGGAGTAATTATTATAGATAACATCTTTGCATTTGAACCATATGATAGAATTTCGTTAATTATATAGGGTCCTTCATATTTCACCTTCTCATTGTGTTTCATTTCTAATTTAAATTTATTATTTTTGGATAATATAAACATCAATGTCTGTAAATTTTGAGAATGTACACAGTTCCTGATCATATTATCTGCTTTTATATTTTAATTTTATACTCTTACTTTCTTTTACATCTATCGTTGATTGTTGTCTTTCTACACACTCCCTTTTTCTACTATGCCAGATCGTGCTTTCCATGAGATTTTTTCATCCATAACATCCAACGATTAAATGTTTTAGAGAGTGGAATATATTACTCCTATTACTATCAGTCTCATACTCACTCTCCAACTATCTAAACTATATTCCATCCTCCCTCCTCCCTGCTTATACTGTGAGGTATCTTCTCTCTCACATTACATATTCAATTATATTTCCTTGTATTCTCTACTCTAACTTTTCTGGCGGTAAAATCAATCACAGCATCAATTTTAGCTTTCAAACCTCTCCCATCTCCACTCCATAATAATATCGATATCCTATAAATCATCTAGCTAATACCCATGATTGATCTCCGTCAATTTTTCTATTCTAAATCTTTTTTATTTATAAACATATAACCCTCTTAATGACTGTGTCTCAAATAACGTCTATAAACAGTATTTGAGCTGAACATAAGCATCACTACCGTATATATATTTAAATCATTAAAAACTTTACTTCAAGTTTTTTTAAAATACACAAAATAACAAAACCTAATCCTACATAACCATATTACCTCATGTCTTTATACCTACTTATGCTTTATCATGATTTATATCTTTACTTGTGAGCCTTTTAATTCTGTCTCTATAAACTTCATAATCCTATCTCAGAACTTCTCTAGCTACAGCGCTTCTCTCCTGTGATCAGAATCAAATGCTTTCTTCATATCTATGATTACGCTATCTCCCTAAAGAGTCAATTATCATATCGAAAAATAGTTTAATCATTTCTATAAATACAAATAATTAAATCTGTTAAGTATTAATCTATCACCTTCTTAGAACCCTACTTGCAATGATTTTCAGGAATAAGGTACGTTGGATCTTAATTTTACTTTTCTTAATTATTAAACTTTTACATATACTTTTACGTGCCGTCGCATATCACAATTTAGTAGAGATTCTATCTAATTATAAGTAATCAAATTAATATATTCTACCTTACAATCTTTCCTGCCGTGATTGCCCAGCAAATTTACCTTTATAAGAAATAGCGCGAATAGTAATTAATTTGACACATTACCACCTTCCCCAACCTTCAGGCACTCTACTCTCCACACAACACCTGTTCAGGAAAATCTCGAGCATCCAAGAGAGTTATTTCTGCCACCTCTACCTAACCACCTTTTAGCAACTCGAAGTATTTATCCCTCCTCACCAAGGAGGTTTTTTCACGACAACTATCTTTTTTTCATTACAAGTACATTCACGATATCCTCGTCCACTCCTCTTTCAGACCTTGACAAAAACGTTTTGCATATACCACTACATCATTTCTCTCTAACACCCGCGTTCCTCTTTACCACTGCACTTCCACATTAAACTTTCGACAGATCATCAAAGTCTACTATCCACCTTTTGTTTTTTTTCCTCCCCGGCTTTCCAAATGTATGTGATCGGTTTGTCTCATATTCTTGTCCTCTGATGTTAATTTATTACTACTTTAAATAGAGGAATCGATCATGTCAACAGGAACTATCGCATGCTAATAAGGAAGCAAACTCATCTCTTAAATGTATCGTTATTTCCTGCTTCTAACACCTCTCTCTATGTGAATCGATAGTAATTCATTCTTCTCTCCTACCTATTTGCTGCATATATTGACATCTCCTTAACGTGCTTATCCTCTCCTCTTGTCCATACCTCTTTTTAAACCTTACAATTAGCTTTTTACAATTCTCTTGCATGTCTCATACACGGTCTCTCAAGATATATTTATTTCTCAATTTATCTTCTTGTAATGGAAATTTTGTATAAATAAAACTGTTTGTTTTTTATAATGAATTTATTAATTTTTAATTACTTATTATTATTATTGCCTTCGTAAATGTTATGTGATAAATAAGAAGTACTATTTATATGTGAATCATATAATTTAATTAATATTATAATTAATTTAACTAACAAATAACTTCTATAAACAAATAATTCATGATGATTTAAAATTACACTTAGTTAAATAATTTTATTAATGGAGAAAAAACGTTATAAAGGTTTAAAAACGATATAAAAATATACTTAATATTGTTAGAATACTTATATTGGATCGTAACCAATATCAAAAACTTGTCCAGTGTTAATGCATTTAATATAATAGTTATATATAATATTATATTCTTCCCTTACATTTACAGTTTAAAATCTATCCCTTTGTGAAGAAAGACTTATACTACATAAGGTAATAAATGGGAGTGCGAAGACTTGTGGTGTTATTTAGCATATATTTATAATTTTATGATTGCTTTTCTGTCTGAAAATGAAAATCGTTATATCTAATATTTTTTATACCATTTTATATTGTTATTTAAAATATTATATTGAGGTTTTTTAGTTTCGATGGTATTGCTATAAGAGAGAGGTGTTCTTAATTTTGCTTTAGACTATTAATATATATATATTTTATATATATATATTAATATATTATTATTATTTATAATATATATTAATTATATAATATTATATATATATATATATATATATATATATATAATGATATATATATTAAATATATCTATATATTAATAATATATATTATCTATATTATATACTATATATTATTATATATATATTATAAATCTGGTTTCAGAGATAAATGATAAGATGTACATAATTTAATTAATTTTTATTTATAATAATGGGTTACTAAATTATAATCAAATGTAGAAAACATCCTCACATCCTCATTTATTTTCTAAAAAGGAAGGGATGCGGTTAGCGGAATGTCGGGATGTGCCTGTAAGATGAGGTATTAGCTGGATGCGGAATGCTCGGAATGCGTGATGCGGATGTCAAATTTAAGTGAGATGCGGATGTCCGCATAAATGACGAGATAGCAGGCTTGCGTGATATGTCGATGGGGATCCATAGATAAAGAATATTAATTCGTGATAATCCTCTCACTACCTATAGGTGAGTCATAATACCAATCGCTATAGTTTTGCGGACTGATAATAACGACATATATATATATACTGCGGTAATACACTATATACTATATATATATATAGTAATATACCTACATATATATATATATATATAGCCTGATCGCCTCATACCTCTTAATATGGCTCGGTAAGATAGAGTCCGATATATGTATTACTGATTCTCAGTCTGGCATAAACAATGCGGTTAGGTTTTAGACCCAAGATGAATAGTCAAATTTTTCTTATTAATATCTTTATATTCAGTAATGAGACTGATTTATTACTTTTTTTATACTATTATATTATATATCAAATAGAGTTTCATGCCAGCCCTCGTGTAAGTCCACAATCCATAATCTTCTAAACACTGACCAAACAGCTTACCGGGAAAAAGAATCCTTGGCTGGATGGCTGGTCTCCAAATTTTTAGTTGCAGGCAAAGATATAAGTAATATAAATAGAAATAAAAAAAATAAAAAAAAAAAAAATAAAAAAAATAATAAAAAAATATTAAATATCTCCAAAACTCCAATAGGTACAAGAAAAGCGAAAAGGAATACCTTTTTGGAATTCTCGTAAAAATTTATTGTATATAAAGAAATTGATAAATTATTAATAACTAAAAAAAATAAAAATTATATCATCTTGTAAATTTATAAAATGTAATCTATGATGATCTTACTTAATACTCTATTTATAGATGGAGACTCAATTTTATTGAGTTATACTCGTTAAAAACTTAAATTAGATAACTTTCTATTCAATTTTGCTTTTTTTTTAACTCAAGAATAATCCTATACCTATAGGGTAATACCTAGCTATATATATATATATATATATATATATTATATATATATATTATTATATATATATATATAATAATTGTAGTATATATTATATATATATATATATGTATATTATATAGTATTAATACGACAACTATTGTGTAGTTTTAAAAACAAAACGTGTGATAATTGCATGGAGAGATTCAGAAGGGGTCGTCTGAATCCTTTGCCTGTGTCGGACTTCGGGGCGTTAGTACTGTGATTTCCAAACTCCACATTACCTGTAGACATAGGATGTGATTCCTCGGGTGATACATCCTACTCTATCGTTATCTCTTTTGGTTATTTGGGTGTTTTTCTCTCGTTGTCAGTTTTCCTTAACCGATTTCTTCTTGCCCGTCAATATAAACTGGAGAGGTAAATTCATTGTGAGTCAGAAAAACCGTACCCTTATGAACCCATTGTTTGTTTTATATTCCACAGATGGTTTGATCCGTCTAATATCTTTTAGATCGCTCTAGTGGTAATACCTTTACAAATAATATATTATATAATATAATCGTGCTTGTACTATAAGGCCCAGGCTGCACGAGTATAATATAGTATATATATATAAGAGTCGTCTCTAATATATATATATATTATTATATAATTATTATCATATATTAATTATATATATTATATATTAATATATATATATATAATATATATATATATGTTATTTAATACAAATATTAACTCTATTTATATACTAGATTCTTATTGTATATTTTCTATTTAATTTTCTTTAAATATGCTATATATATATATATATTATATATTTAATTAATATTAATAATATATATATATATATTAATTATATATATTATTATGTATATTATTATTAGTAAATAATAGTGTAGGTTTATATTATTATACCCACTCATTTACTATCCATATCAGAGCTATCTCATACCCTTTATTAAATTAAAATATTAATGTTAATCAAAATTTTTGTATTATTATATATTTTTGTTTTTTATTTTATTGTTATTTTTTTTTTTTTCTTTTTTTTTACTATATTTTATATTCTGATTTATATTTCTAATTTAGAGAGATTATTTGTATGTATAAATTATATAACACACTATAGTTTTAAAAATGTTTTCATATTATATATTTCCCTATGTTAAGCTATTTGGTTAGTTTTCGTTAGAATATGTATTATTTTATTTTTTTTTTTTCATTAAATATTATATTTTTTTTATTTTTGTTTTTTTTATTTTTATATTTTTATTTATTATACATAGTTTTTTTGTATCAGAACAAGATAATATTTTGTCAGGATTCCAGCAATGTGTTTCTTTTCCCGGTACAATTAAACCAATGTTTGTAAGTTTTATTTGATTTATATTTTAATAAAATTATAATATATATATATATATAATATATACTTATATACGTGTATAATTTCTTATTGAGAATTATAATTATTGATGGTTCCTACCTTCACTAGATGGACTGCTGCATAATTAATATAATTATATATTACTATATATTAGTAATTATATATATATATTTATATTATCTATTATTAATTTAATATAAATTACTATATAATTAATTATATATATATGATATATTATATTAATTATAATATATTAATTTATTACTAATTACATATATTGTTCTAATATTATATAAATAAACATTATCTACATTTTTATATGGTTTATATTTTATTTTTGTTGTTAAAATTAATTATATATATATCTTATATAGTATATTAATAGTATATTCTAGTATATTTAAACTATAATATATATATATTATATATCTAATATTTATATTTATTATTAATATTTGACCTAAGTACCATACATTTATATATCTATCCTATACCTTTATTAGAGGGTAAAAAGAAAATAATAGAGGGACTAATTTATTTAGCACACAACAGTACGTAATTATTTTTTCCCCAGTTGCATTAAATTTATATATTATAAAGTTGCCAAGTACATTAGATTTTGTTTTACAGAATCACAATATTTTCAGGCACAAAGATCATAATAACATTACAATTTCCGCTTCTGTATTCGTAACATATAAAAATTGAAGAAGAGCCTAAAAATCGTACAACTGCTAAAATTGTGAGAAATGTCCGGAGTAGCCTATTTCATTGTGACATAATTAATAATATATTAAACACCTATATGTGACGTCATATATTTTTTCGGACAACCGATGTAGAAAATGGTTAAGAATCATTACTGGTACGCATGCGCATAGCAGAGTATAATCGGAAAGAGATGAAGATAAAATCGTGGTTCCTTTTGTATAACGATATCTTTACTATATGATTAAAAGTAATATATATAATATTATATAATATATATATTATATACATGTATATAATTTTAATAATATGATTATATATAATATATATATATTATTAATATTAATTATATATAGTATATCTATAATATATATATATATTAATATTATATATATATATATATATATATATATATTACTCTTAGTATTTTATTGTTGGTTACTCTTCGATTTCATTTAAATACAGCATCGATATTCAAAAATCATTTTTCTCTGGCTTGGCTACGAAGACCGTTTATTACTCCTAAGACCTAATTAAGATGAATAAAAAACTCAAAATGTTATTTAACACAATAATTATATCACAAAAATTTGTATTAAAATCCTTTTAAACAAATATCACTCTAGAGACCTTAACTCATTTTTTCAATCCGTTATCATTCAAATGAAATTAACCAAAATATACTAAATTAAAGAAACTTTTATTTCAAACTCGGGACGTACTATCGTACTCCGGTAGGTGATGTGGCTAGGTCCCTGTGACTCTATAGCAGGTGTTGTAAATCTACTGATATATCAGTCCCCAAAATAGAAATCTATCAAGAGCACACTAAAATTATATTTTTATATATACATTATAATAATTAAATTTGTATATATAATATACATCATAATATATATTATATATATATACCTGTGATTACAGTTGTCAATTACACTATTATTAACACGACATTCACTATTGATACAATTAACATCACTAATTCACTATGGCCACTTACTTTAGCATAGACACTAATATTATACAATTTACACTTAATACTCACACACAGATTTACTTCATTTCACTTTAACATTTTAACCCTTACTAACACACAATATTAGTCACAGATTTCTTACAACTTCCATTCAACAGATTACTTAATCACGCGAGATTTAACTACACATATAACGTATTAAATTTATTAAAAACAATTTTATGTTTTATTAAAACACGTCAATTTATATTATACTTATATACATTAACATATACAAATATCACTAAAATTTAAATTTCAAGAGTTTTCTTAATAAACTTCTTATATTAAGAGGAAAATACATTATCTTTGGACAAAGAAATTATTATTAACTGTTAAATTCTTTAACGTTTGTATAAATTAAGATTTTGATTAACTATATCAAATGTTTTTTAAAGAGCTTACGGATTCCTCTTTGAAATTGAAATATTAGAAAGAGGATATTGGCCGTACCATTAAAGCAATAATCAGATCAGATAATGTCAGCCCACTAGCACCCCTCTACCAGCCAAGCTATGCTGTTATGTTCTATTGACTTACTGCTTAACACATCATCTTTAGCCATTAATAAGTATCAAATAATCCAAATACAAGTTCTTCTACAAAAACATAGATTATATATTTATAAATCTTATCTAAGTTCTTTATTTAAAAATACACATTTATTCACTTACATTTATAATTATATTCGCTAGAATGTTGACATAAACTTTATATTTTAAAAGTTTTTTTAAATACAATTCGTGAGATATTTCAAAAATATTCGATTATTTTATATATATTACATTTTCTTATGTAATTGACAATTCCATCACGAGAAATACACACAACAACGCCGCACTCCCTTACAGATACCGAAACTGATCTCATTCTCTGATAAATGTGGTTTGATAATAAACTACTTTATGGCTAAAATTAGGAATAATCCTTTTAGGGAAACAGTGTAGTGTTTAGACCTAATTTCCGGTCCTAAATAATATATTTCAAACTGGCCCGTTTTGGTCTGCTATCAAATAGTGGTGATTTGCAGAATAGCTTAGGACGTTAGTGTTAGTGTCCTAAATTTTTGGCCCTAAAAATTTCTAGGATAGTACAGCTGTTTGTTGTATCCGCCAGGCGTATGATTTAAAGAGCCAATACGAGGTTCCAAGTAAGGTATCAGATAGACAGAGAAATCGAGAATCAATGTTTAATGTATTGTATTTTATTGTAAATTTATTATTGTTCAAACGTGAATACATGTCTGGGTGATTCGGCAAGATCTTTATAAGCAGTGGTATAGAGAGAGTGGGAAATGTTTAACCGTTGCTTGTGTGAGTGGATATTCGTGGAGTTATCCTTATACATCTAATAATTGACCTCGTAATGTGATTTGTGATCGAGTAATTGCTTAAGTTTCTATCGCTTTTTTTGTTTTTACGTCATGTAAAAACTGTTTTTATTATCATATCTAGATACCATTACCTGTGGATTGGAATGAAAATTAGTATTTGTAGGTGGCGTGTTTTAGACCTACGCTATAACTCTATTTTAAAATCATACTTCGTTTTAGCTGTTAAGCGGTGCATACAAGCTCTCTGTTGGTAATAAAAGTGTTCTTATTTTCAACTCTAGTGTATAGTCATTGAAATCACCTTAACAGTATATACCTCAATACAAGACATTCTCCAGTGGGAAATCAAGATCCCGGAAGTTAGGGTTTATCATTCTTATATAAAGAAACCCGATGGATTATTTGAAATTTTTCAAGTGTGCTTTATTAACCTACTATTCAATCACTAGCTCATGTATTAAATACAAGCGTATTTTTAATCTCGATGTGTAGTTACCAAATGAGATTACTTTGTATCTATTGTAATTCACACTGAGAGTGCGCTAACAGAATTACCTTATAAAACCAATCCCAGCTTTAAACTGGACCGAAACAGTTATTTAAACCTGTTGCAGAAGACCTATGCAGATAAGCAATCTTAATTCTGAGCATTTTTAACCTACTAAAACATATATCAAGTTTGGAAGTTAGATTATTATGGGAGCAAGAAAGTATATGAAACAGTCAGTACTTTAAATTTGAACCTACATCATTTGATTCTACATTTAAGATAGCGGCGTACGCAGCTGAGAGGGGAGGTTATCATATGATTGAGGTACGTAAGCCCGTAATGTTAATTAACAGATGAACGAAGACTATTAGTGTTAGTCGTTAATTATGCGTAACCGTAATTCATTAACATGTTAGGGTATATATTATCAAGAAAGTACTCCAATCTTTAAAATAATAACACTGATTTGATGATCCTACGCCATCATCGATCGCTTCCTAAGTTCTATAGACGTACAGAAAATTTCATTTATCTAACTTAGATAAAACATGGCAAGAATAGTCTAATATTATGACAAAAGGTGACCTACTCACGAATGTAAAATATACTATGGATATTATACTCTGAGCGGTGAACTTATTACGTTATGTGTATAC
>JABUQX010012395.1:0-28716 GCA_015478945.1 Trachelipus rathkii
CACCATCCGCGCAATATCGGTGATGCTCAACTGAGTTTTTGTAATTCAGCTCAAAAAAAAAATTTCAAACATAGCTGCATCATATTTGTCGAAACAAAATTACATTTTTCAGCAGTTATTATCTTGGAAATTTAAATATTTTATCGTCCTTTTATCGAGTTTTTAAACATAATATCTAAATACTTTAAAAGTAAGTTTAAATTACTGTCTTTCATACATTAACAGAATGTTAACTAAATTACAATTTTAGATAATTAAGGTATTCTAAATATTGCCAGCTCTGACTTATTACTATAATATATATATACTATATATATATATATTTTTTAAATATTATATCTATATATACTATATATATATATATATATATATATATAAATATATATAATATATATTTAGAACTATGTCAGTTGAATATACTATCCGAAATAAATTAGATATACTCTATATCTATCCTAAAACTATATATATATTTATATATATATATATATATATTTATATATATTAATATATATATATATATTATATACTAATATTTGCCGAATTACATTTCTATTCGTACAACGATAAATAGGAATAAATAATCTATTTTTTTTCCTACCTATATAGATGTTTTCTTTCCGACGTCCAAAAAAATTCATTAATAATAGCATTCTCTCCCCCCCCCTCCGACTTGTAATTTTCTTATTGGTCGACCGCGTCGTACGAGCTTTCAATCCCCCCCCCTATTTGCTTCTCCTTTCTGATAACACTTCCCGCGTTTCCATTCGCCCCAATATTTTTTTATCCTAGTGCTTCTTCTTTGTTTTGTTCGTCGATCCTTATATTTTGCACGAATTCTATTTACATATTCCTGATAATTAAAAACTTTTCTAAAGTTGTATTCTTGAAAATTCTGCAACGGAGATTTAAAATCATTTCGCGCACGTAAGGCTTTAGCATCACCTTAAGGGAGTATCATCTTTCCCCCACCCCCTTTCATGCTCCCCAAGCCAGCTATTTGCCTCGCCAGGATTTATTATTCTGATTTCGTGAGTCCTATAGCATGTGCATATTTCGAGCTCCTTATTGTGAATATTTTTCAGCTGGTGAGTAATTTCTTTATACATATATATTATTATTATAGTCCATATTATTAATAAACTACTCAGCAAATACTTCTAGGGACCGCTATGCTAAAACTTTAATACCACCTTCTTGTTTGGGGTATTAACTCAGGCCCGCGTGTTTTTTTTTGAAGCAGGCCTAAGGCTTCATGGCACAGATAAATATGTTTTTTTTTCTTTGGAGCGATTTACCGCACTATCTTTATCTTAAAGAAGCATATTATTATTATTAATATTCTTTATCATACGCGAGTGAAAAAGAGAGAGGCTGGATCTTTATATTATTATTAAATTATTATATTATTTTATCTTGTGATTTTTAATAGTAGTAGTAGTTATCTTTATATTATTATTAATTAGTCTATTTATCATATGCGAGTTAATTAATTAGTTAATTATTGTTCTTATATTATTATTATTTATTATCTTTCATATCCGCGAGTTGAGAAAAAGAGAAGAGGCTGTATCCTAAATATTATTTTATTATTATTATTCATTATTAATATTATTTTATCATATCACGAGTGAAAAAAAGAGAGAGGCTGGATCTTTATATTATTATATTATTATTATTAAATTTTAATCAAATCGCAAGTGAAAAAGAGAGAGGCTGTATCTTTATATTATTTTATATTTTATTCATATCGCGTAGCGGAAAAAATCATTGGATTGCATTTTTT
The DNA here is from genome assembly GCA_015478945.1 of Trachelipus rathkii. NCBI lineage: Eukaryota > Metazoa > Arthropoda > Malacostraca > Isopoda > Trachelipodidae > Trachelipus > Trachelipus rathkii. The sequence goes on from JABUQX010012395.1 coordinate 1,787, forward strand.
TTTCATGTATTTTTTTCGTCAAGCGCGAGTGAATAAGGAAAGTGCATTTTTAGTTAATATTACTTTTTATTATTATTATTATTATTATGACTGAGTTTTGAACAGCATTTTTTGAGTAAATGGATTTTTTTAAAATTATTAATGTTAGATCAATTAAAAATAGCAAATTATTTAATATTCATTATGAATTTTTATTTATTCATTTATTTTTTGTTTTGTTAACTTCCAAATAAACTTAAAACATTTATTTGGTAGCGATTTTGGAGGAAGTCGCAGGCCTTACATACAGGAAATTTTTAATTTTTAGGCCTGATAAAATATTTTAAAATATTAAATATTATTTAATTTAAATATTAGCTTTTGTGGTGTATTTTATTCTACTATTATTATATTTATATTATTATTTTGTTTTGTAAGCGTTCCAAATATAACTTAAAACATCTTATTTGGTAATTGAATACCAGAGAAGCTGCAAGACTTACAATACAGGAAATTTTAAATTTTTGGCCTGATAAGGTATTTTTAAAATTATAATATATTTCAATTTAATATTAGTGTGTGTGGTGTATTTATCATTATTCATGAGTTTTATACATAGTAATTTGTTTTGTACGTTCCCTAATAAACTTAAAACATTTAATTGGTAGCGATTTTCGGAGGAAGTCGCAGGCCTTACATACAGGAAATTTTATTTTTCTAGGCCTGATAAGTGTAATTTTATAATATTGTAACTTTTCTATAAGTTTCAGGAGTTTACTAATATTTATATTTTCTATAAGTTTTCAGGAGTAAAATTTTATTTTGAATGTGTATTATGAAATCATTTTATGTTTTGGTTAAAATCTTTGTTCTTGTGTAAGAGTTTTATAAGCTTTTTATTTTTAAAGTACATTTTTTTTCCGGAGTTTTGAGGATACTTATTAAGTTGTCTTATACTATTTTTCTTTTTTTGATACATTTTTAATATGTTTTTTCCTCAGAGTTTTGAGGAGGTACTTAATGTAAGTTTTATGCAATTTTTAAGGTTTTCCATCATCAGTATATGAGAGTGGTTGTACACTATAAGTCTAGAATTTGGTTGTGTGTTCATATGAGGTTGACATTGGATATCCTCTAGCTTGTAAGAAATTGTATTATACGGTTGATATGTAATGCAGTTTTATGTACTTAATTATTACCAACGTTTTACAGGGCAGTTATTTTTTTGTCCTCGATTTCTATGTACTTTATTATTAACAACGTCTTTATGAAACTTTCCATTTTTTACTTGTACCATTGAATCTTACCCTCTATTTAGGAATCACGTATATGTATTTCCCTATTTGTAATTTATTTTGATGTTTCATCAAAGTTGTGTATTATATTGTTAACACCACTTTTGCATACATGCCTATTTAGCTTTTTATAATAATCCAGGTGGAAAATTTACTTGTGTAAATTTTATATTAATCTTCTTTATACTTTTTTAATATTTTTCATGTTTAGAAATGTATTTTTTGTTTTTATTGTATTCACTCTTTTGTGATAGTTTAGGCAATCGGGTGAGATTGAAATAAACATTTTATTGTGGAAAACGCTTGTTGTGTTATGCGCAGTTTACCCAAGGCATCATTAACCTTTATCCCAGAAGAAAATTTGGGAGAGTGGCGACCAAGAAAGCACAACACTTCGCGAAGCATTGGAATTCTCAAGCTATACGCCTCCGATTGCCAGTCTGGAAAACTCGGAATTATTGCACATATAGGTTAGTCAAATATCTCACGTTTATCAATTTATAAAGCCTAAATTCAAATAGTATATACTTTTTTTAAAGTCAATTTTATATACCCCTTTTGAATATTTTTAAACAAAAATACAATAGGCATCACTTTAACGTTACAGTAACGTAAAATTTGGGGTCAAAATTTTTTTTGTACCAATAATACAAATTCGCACATTTTGCCACACTACAAAGGCACATGATCTTCTCGGCATATAATTTTCACCAAGAATATTCTTGCTCATAATGCAAAGTAAAAATTATGTTACCGCTTCACACTCAGAGGAAACTGTTTTCCTAACATAATATGAAGAAATTTAAAGCCAAACACTCAATCTCTCCCATCAAAATCTCCCCAAGTTATGACTGACCGCTTCCAAGAAGTAGCCGTAATCGTAAACGCATCAAAATGATTCAGCATCCCTCTCCCAGAGGCACAAATTTGATACCTCCACTACATATGGTAATAACAGTTCAACCACTCTTGGTAATTTCGACGCAATTCTAAACGTGATAGATCACAAAAACGCCACCACTCACAAGGCATATCTTGAAAACTTTATTAAAGATGATTCTCAATATTTGGGTAACAACTCGATTTTAAATGCTTTGCCTACCAATAACTCTGTTAAAGAATATGAAATTGTTTCAAATGTTCAATTAAATAAACCTAAATTTCATACTACATTTATAAAAAAGGGCTTTTTATATAATAAAACAAAATATGATTGTACGCTCAAATCAAGTTCAAAGGATATTTTAAGTACTAATTATATGAATGTTGTAACGCCCTCCTCATTTACTTGTACTTTGAATGCACCTATAAATGTAGATCACAATGATTCTCAGTCGCATATTTTTACAAATCAAAATAATACAAATTGTAATGTAAACTTTGAAAATGCTTCTCATGCAAATATGAACTCTTATTATTTAAAAATGCTATCTCATGCAAATCATTTCACGGGAATGTTGAAAACCATGTTTCACGTACCGCATTAGATTCTAATTGTTTAAATGTTCCGAGTAAAATGAATGCTAAAACACACCCTACTAATGTTGAAAGTAGGTCACATAATGTTCAAATTTTAAATTATTTAAATAACTATAATAATGTAACTGAGAGGAAATTGCCTGTACTTAACATGGGCACCGCTGCTCAAAATGATGATTTTAAAAATATTTCACACAAATGGCTTGAAAATTATCATCTAAATGCTCACTCCGACGACACCTCTCAGAATATTTCAGTTACAAATCTAAATAAAGCCGATCCTCAGGAACCTATAAATGGTTTTCAAAACGCTAACTCGCTCCCTTTTAAGGCTTCGAACTCTCCTGAAGATGAGGTGTTGTTACCTTCAGAGAGTGTATGTGATAAAAAGAAAGATAAAAGCTTAAAAACACACAATTTAAATGTTCAGAAGTATATGTGTGATCAAGACGAACCAGCAAATGCCATCTCTCTTAGCTCACATTCACACGATACACTAGATAGGGACCATAATATCTCTTTTTTCCATTTCAGCTCTGAGTATCCTGCAGATGATGATGTATCCTTAGCCGTTCCTGAGGAGGTACCAAATGAGATGTCGAAAGGATCTGTAGGTTTTATAAACAATAATTTTATTAATCATAATGCTTTCTTTCCTAGAGGTTCTCATGCTCAAACATCTCATCACTTAACTAAGGATCAGGTTGTAAAAACTACTTTTGGCCCATTGCCTAAATATGAAAGTAGTATTGGTAATGAAAATTTTAATCATGTTTATTTTAACGATATTTTTAATATTAATGATAATTTTAACGTGGTAGTAATACCTATGGGAACAGAAACAGTTCAAGTAGAACATGACGTAAATGGAAAATCCAACTCAGAGTTTTCACACCTCACATTGGGTCCCCCTATTGTCTGTTTTGGTAACAGGATGGAGAATAGGAACCCTTATATAACAGAAGACACAATATCTCACACTAAAAGCAGTAGAAATATGCATGACAAAAGTCTGGATGATTCCAGTTTAGCACAAAATGTCGCATATAGGAGGGAGAATGAGGAAAGTAATGAAAGTGTAAGCATTGATATTGATGTTGCTTCAACGCAGATGGAGCACTGGGAAAGGAATAGAGAGATGGAGAAAGGTGATACAATATGCACAGAGGATGCGAAGGTTACGAACAGCGATGCTTTAAGAACAGCGATGCTGTAGGCATCTCACATAGCACTCTTAGGCATGATATTAGCTATGAAACATCAATAAACAGTTTGGATGGTGAAAACAGGGGGTTAAGAAAGCGCACTTTCAACCCCTACAGACAGAAAAGAATATTAAGTAGGGCACATGACAAAAGTAATATATCTAGCATAGCACACCCTAGAATAGATAATATTACTTCCAATTTGATTTTAGATAGGGATTTGATTTTAAATGTAAAATCCAAATTGGACCTACATTTTGAACACACACAGCATGGTTTTAAAACCTCTCCTTCCTGTTCTGATTATATGTTACCATTCCATTTCACAGATTCCTCACATTCTTTCCTAGATTTAATTAAAAACTATGATCTCTCCCCCTCATTACTGTCTAATATAGATTTCTCTTCTCCTCCTAAACACGCTCAAACTATTACAAAAGCGAATCTCTCTCAGGACCCTCCACCCCACCCTCCACCTCCAACTCATAACGACTCCTCAGATACCATTTTAAATTTTAGTGAGGCATTGTTTTCAGACTCTTTATTAGATACTCACACTCATGTTTCTGTGCAAGATAGTTTATCCTCAGAACCATCATTTGATAAATATTTACAGCCTCACCCTCCATTTAGTTCCTCTCAAGTTGAAATTTTCACTTCTAATCAAAATATGAGCTCTCTCTCTCCTCCTCAAGTAGAAACTTATTCCTCCTCTTTCACTAATGACGCAGTTCCATTTTCAAACTCACAACCACAAATTATAAATTCTAATTTAGAGGAAAAAGAATCGATCCACACACCCCCACAGAACAAAAATTCTAAATCTCATCAACAAACTTCTTTCTCAACACCTGATTTTTCAAATCCTTCTACTCAAATCACACCTATTATAGACTCTCATATCACTCTACCTCAAACCAAATCATCATCTTTTTCAACTTCAAACACTAAACACAGTAGTTCTCAAAGCACTATCCCACCGGAACTAACTTTGTCTTCATCATTTGCGAACAATACAGACATAAGCAAAGACGACAAACCAACATATCATTCTCTCATAGGACCCGCTTATTTTCTAGATACTGATATATCTTTTGACTCTTATACCTTACTCAATAAGCGCTTTCTCTTGGATTCGGGATCAAACTCCTCCCTCATTCGGCATTCCCTCATCTCAGAATTAGAAAGCAAACATGCCATTAACGTCCCCTTAATAAAAACTCCTATTGTTTTGAAGTCAATCACAGGGGACTCATTCAACCAGATTGGTACCACAATTTTGCATATCCACATTAAACACATTTTGGTTCCTGTAAATTTCATTGTCATTGACGACTCACTTTGCGGATTCAAAGCCGATTTACTTTTAGGAACTAATTTTTTAACTCAGCCACAAATTAGATTTGAAGCTCACAAAAACACTATCTCTGTTATGTCTGATACAGCTTACATTTCTATGCCACTAATTCCTATATACCCACAACGTCAAAACATTCCTAAACCTCAAGTAAAATCACAACACTTCCTTGCCTCTCTACCCTAAAGATACAACCTTTGCAAATGATATTATGATAGACACAGATACCATATACAAATTAAGCATTATTGACAATGTCACTCTTGATCCTTATTCAAAGACCACACTGTCTGTAAATGCTCTTTCTTTAGCCTTCACCCCCCCCTCCTGACCACCTCATCTTGGCTTCTGAAAAGTCATTCCTCCATAATTGTGTATTTATCGGTAGTGTAATGAGCACTGTTCAACAGGGCCAGGTTCTTTTGGATATTATAAATATGTCCGCCGCACATCACACTTTGCAAACAAACTCCTTTTTGACAACAGCAAATCCTCTTTTTACCCTTGATACCCCCTTGGAAACTTCACATGTAAAATCTAGCCACCTCCTCTAAAGGTCTTTCTGCAGCGAAACTGCGGAAAACTTATAAAGAAATCGTTCAAGAGTCTTTTAAAAATGAAGAAGACGAGTGTGCAACACTTACAGATCCACAGCAACTGGAAAATTTATTGGACCTTTTGGTCAAGTACAAAGATATTATAGCTTTAGAAGATGATGAAGTACCAATCTGTCCGCTAATGAAATTTAAAGTGACACTCAAAGACGATGCACCCAAGGTATTGTACCGACCACAATACCGCCTCCCGCACAGGTACTTAAAACACATCGAAAATTGGGTGGAAGATTCCCTTCACAAGGGGTACATCAAACCCATTTCAAGCGAACACTCGGCACCCCTGCTGATCATTCCAAAAAAGAGCGGTGATCTACGTGTAGTGGTGGACTATAGGCTCATTAATTCACATACTATTCTCACGAGGTTTCCTTTGCCTTGCATCACGGATATTTTAAGTTCTCTAGGTAACAGTTGCCTATACACCTCATTAGATTTAAAGGATGGTTACACCACGATGGAAATTGAAGAGGAAACGCAACCGCTCCTTGCATTTCGAACTACTAGAGGACAGTATTGCCCAACCCGTTTGAACTTCGGGTTAGCCAACGCGCCTTCCTGTTGTTTTGCAAAATTAATGGAGTTATGTTTACATAATCTCTTAGGCGACGCTTGCAGAGTTTTCCTCGACGACGTCCTCATCATGGGAACTTCTCTGGAAAACCATCTTGAAAACATAAAGAATGTCTTCGATGCATTTCGGAAAAACAGGTTGAAAATGAAGCTTTCGAAGTGTAAATTTCTAAGAACTTCTCTCCTTTTTCTCGGTTTCAAAATCTCCAAAGATGGTATAAGCCCAGATCCCATAAAACTTAAAACTCTTACAGCTTTTAAGCCACCCACTGACGTCTCAGAAACGCGGTCTCTTGTTGGATTTCTAAATTATTTTTCTCATTTACTAGACCGGTACTCCCAAACTATTAAGCCTATTACACAACTCATACGCAAAAACGTTCCTTTCATTTGGGGTCCCGAGCAAGCGAAAGCTTTTGAAATACTTAAAAACAAGTTACTATTACAACCACAGTTGTGTTACCCAGACTACACAAAGCCATTTTTCATCAACACTGACGCTTCAAATATTGCTCTAGGAGCTGTTCTATATCAATTAGATGACAACAATAAGGAGAAACCCCTCTCCTTTATTTCCAGATCACTTTCTAAAGCGGAAACAAATTATCATACTCTGGAGTTGGAAGCTCTGGCGATTGTGTTTGCACTGCGCAAATTCCGTAACACCATTTTTGGTTACGAGGTGACTATCATTACCGATAACCAACCTTTGATTCATCTCATCAGACACAAACAACTCTCTGGGAGACTCGAGCGGTGGAATCTATATATTCAACATTTTAATCCTACAATAATTTATAAACAAGGAAAACTCAATGTAGTTCCGGACTACTTAAGCCGCAACCCACCCCCTTTAACGTACACTCTTGCTCAGAATACAATTTTACCAAAAACAAACTTTCATCTAACAAAAGAAAACTTTGTGAGAGAACAAAAGGCCTGCGATAGACTGAAAGATCTTTATGATTTTGCCAAGCCTCTGCTCTCTCACAATAAACCTCTTCAGCACCAGGACGTTACGGCTGACACTTTTCCGCACGTCCTCATTGACGACATTTTACATTATGCAACACAGGATGGCACATTCCTACTCCAAGTACCTGACTCAATGATCCATTCTATCATTGAGTTCAACCATGACTCTCTCCCATCTGGACATTGTGGCATTGAGAGAACAGTGTATAGAATCAGGGAAAAGTATATATTTCCAAGATTGCATACTCTGGTCAAAGAATATTGCACAACTTGCGTCTCATGCCAGAGAGTTAAAGGTAACAAGCCAAAAGGTGCAGAAATAAAGAGTTACCCTCTCCCGCTGGAGCCGTTCTCCAGGCTCCATCTAGATGTGTTGGGCCCTCTACCTACCTGCAAGGAGACTAAGGCCAAGTATATATTGGTGATGAAGGACAGTCTCACAAGATATGTGGAACTCGTCCCTCTTGTTCAGCACACAGCTAAAGATATAGCACAGGCATTGCTGGAAAGAGTTATATGTCGCCATAGTACACCTGAGGTAGTAGTGTCGGATAGGGCCCCCGAACTAACTTCTCACTTCTTCAAAGAGATTTGTAAGCAGTGGGGTGTAAAAGCAGTAAACATCGTCGTTCGAAGACCAGAAGCAAACGGCATCTCCGAGAGAGAAATGTTGAAGATTGCAAATCATTTGAGACACTATGTCAACTCGAACCACACTGACTGGGGTAAATTAATTCCTTTCACTCAAATTGCAATTAACTCCACTTTTAACTCTTCTATCGGTTGCACCCCACACTTCTTATTGTACACATACAATAAACGCCTTCCATGGGATCTCCCCAATTACATATCTCCTTTTACTAAAGGATCTGAACCTCAAAAACCTATTCACAGTTACATTCAAGACCTTGCAGAAAGGGCTAATCTCATTCGAGACCAAGCTCGCCAACATCTTCAGCAAGAAACAACAACACAAATGAATAAACAACATAAGAAGGCAACTTCACTGCCGATTAGAGTTGGAGCTTAATGTGTTTTCTAATTGACGTCAAGAACGGCAAGGCAAAAGTCCGAATTGTTTCGAGTGGACAGGCCGTTCTTAGTTCAAACAGTTCGTCGCATTTCAATAAGTTATTTTGCAATGTTTAAAAACTTCTAAAACTTTCATTGTGGCATAGGGACAACATCAAAATCATAAACATTTAGAGCTAATAATATTTCCAATTATACTTATCTACCAAAACAAAAGAGTGATCGGTGGTGGCATTCCAATAAACCCCTCCTAATATAGTTCAACAAATTCAACCCCTCCCCCCACTCTAGTAGCCCAATTCCCACCCATCTATTTTAAAGAGACAACTTCCCACTTCTTTGCAATCACACAGAGAACTCTTCACCCCCCTGCTCTCTGCCATCTGATCACCTTCCCCACCTAAATCTGATTCACCTCCCCTACCTCAACCTTCCTCAGCCACCTCCTCCTTTTCCCTCCTCTTCACTCTCTCCTCACCTAGTTCGCATCTACCACTTCCTTCAACTTCTCACTCAACTCCCCCAATTCAATCTCATTCAAAACCTACCTCCCACGCCCACCTACCAAGCCCAAGGAAAAACTTCTTTTTCTCTCCTCCTCCCATCTCAAAGAAGAATGTCTTTAAAAAGGTTTTTCCCTCCACATACCCCCAGATTTATCTTTTGATGATCTCCCATAACACCTTCCAAACACTCAACATTCAACCTTCAGCAACCTACCATTAACAGGCCTTTCAGCATCTCCAAAGTCAACCTCCAAGCACCAAACCCCTTACCACCAAAATTCCCTTTAATCGTAGCAAAACCCCGATCCAAACACCACAACCAGCACCACCACCTCCATCATTCCGGCACTCCTTCTCGGGCTCAAGACACAATTCCCTATCCCATCCAACGCCTAGAAATACACACCCCTTCCCGCACCGGTAACCAGATCTAGAGATCACAACCTTCGTACCAATTTCCAATGAGACACACAACATCCCTCATACCCATGGCTCTAGGGACAGACAACAAAGAACAATAACTAGAGGTGGCATGCGATACTATTTACCACCACAACAAAATATTCCTCGCGGTAGAGGTTTTCCACCAAGACATCACAAGCCGTGAATATTTATTTAGTTTTCTTTTCAAAACCCCCAAGGGGAGAACAATTTATACATTTACACCAACGTATAAATATAAAAACATATTAAAAATAGACATTTTAAATATGCAAAATAGGAAAAGTTAAACCCATTTTCCAAGAATTAAGATATTTTTTTTTAACAACAAAATATTGAAACGAAAACCATCTCTCATAAAAATTTTTTCATATATTTTCTCACAGGAAATATACCAACAAATACAAAGGGTAGTAAGCAAAAATAATAACCTAACATCTATTTATATTCCTTATTTGCAAACCCGGTATAGAAGTAGATTTTACCAAGATGAAAATAATACCTCCCCAGAATTAGGTTATATAACAAGGCTATTGGACGAAAGTCAAAAGAAATTCTTAGCTTTGTCAAAAGATCCCTGGGTTCTATCTCATGTAAAAACTCAGCCTTCAGCACACCCCAGGAAAATCAAAAGAGGTCTTATGGACATAGGCGGGTCAGCGTTGCAATACCTATTTGGAACCGCCACCATGAATGATATTCAAAAGCTCAAAACTAGAATAGATATGTTACAAGATACACGAACCCACTTGTATAATTTAAAAGAACAAATTCATAATAATACCAACACCTTAACAACCATAACAGATAACTTAACAATCATCTCAAAGTACGTAAACTCATCAATTTCTTCAATAGAGCTTCAACAAGAGCTCTTAAAATTAAACATCTACCTCAACTTAGAAAAGACCATCTCAGATAATATATATAATCTTATTAGGACAGTTCAGAACATCTGGGAAAACGCCAAAAGACATAACACTCCTCTAAATCTGTATTCATATGACATCATACTTGAACTTATTCAAAACAGCAGCCAAACTCTACATCACCAACCAATACTTCCTCTCAACCGTGAAACTTTCTACCAATTTCTTACTTTCTCCTGGTCTTATATCCAAGAAAATCACCCCTACATATTATCCACCATCATACCCTTCTCCGAAGAAACCCCTTATGAAGCTTTCAACATCATTCCATTTCCAACATCTTTCAACGACACTTATTCTAGAATCATACTGCATAACCCCTATCCATATTACTTTTTAAACCATAAAACATTAAAATTTACCTACAGCACAAGTCTTTCAGAAGATATTTGCAAGCACTCACGATAATTACATTTGGCTTCTTCAAATCTTATACATCAAATAGATTATCAAGATTGTATCCTGTCAGCCATACTTTCTAAACCCAACACTACATTCTGTAATTATAATATCTACCCTTACCAGTTACCTTACACTCTTAAAGTTGGAAACTATACTTTAATCTCCTTTCCTTCTCCTATAACCGCTTCTATCTCTTGCCCTATGAAACAGCCAAATTTAGGCACTGGCGCATTATTCTCCCTCTTCCAAGGATGCACCCTGGTATCTGAAAATTACTCTTTCAAATACCCTCCACATTCTTCTTTGCAGACCAACTGGCTTTCAAAAGGCCCTCAGTTTCCTGAACACCTAGAGACATCTCATGACTTCCTTCCAAATATAACTTCTTTTACTTCCAAGTTGAAATTAAAATCTATTCATCCACATTGGGACGCTTCGTTGGATAACATAAACAAAACTTTACAGACCCAGGAACTAATCAACATCCATTCATTTTCCATATCCGGCTTTTCTATTCTTATCGCAATTTTCTGCTTGGCAGGAATTTACTACGTTTATCTTAAACTCCGTCCAAATCAGGCAGTTCCTGTAGCCCCTCCGACAGCCCCTTCGGTAGTACCGAGTATCCAGTATACCGTCCTTCAGAGAGCTCCATTACCAGAACCGAAGACAATTTCAACTGGTTACCCCACATTAGAGCCCGTTTACTCTAATCCATCGGCGAAACTCGTGTAATACAAAAGCTTTACCTGGCAGGGGAACTCTTTGCCGAATTATTTTATTCGACAACGAAAATAGGAATAAAAATCTATTTTTTTCCTAGCCTATTATAATTTTCTTTCCGACGTCCAAAAAATTCATATAAATAAAGCATTCTCCCCCCCCCCCCCCCCGCCTTGTAATTTTCTTATTGGTCGACCGCGTCGTACGAGCTTTCAATCCCCCACCCCCTTTCATGCTCCCCAAGCCAGCTATTTGCCTCGCCAGGATTTATTATTCTGATTTCGTGAGTCCTATAGCATGTGCATATTTCGAGCTCCTTATTGTGAATATTTTTCAGCTGGTGAGTAATTTCTTTATACATATATATTATTATTATAGTCCATATTATTAATAAACTACTCAGCAAATACTTCTAGGGACCGCTATGCTAAAACTTTAATACCACCTTCTTGTTTGGGGTATTAACTCAGGCCCGCGTGTTTTTTTTTGAAGCAGGCCTAAGGCTCACACTTATAAATAGTTTTTCTTTGAGCAATTTCCGAAATGATTATGTGTTCTGAGAAGCATTATTATTATTATTAATATTATTTTAAATCATCGCGAAGTTGAAAAAGAGAGACGGCCTGGATGCTTTAAGATTATTATTATTATTATTATTATTTTATCATATCGCGAGTGAAAAGGAGAGAGGCTGTATCTTTATATTATTATTATTATTATTATTATTTTATCATATCGCGAGCGAAAAGAGAGAGGCTGCATTTTTTTTTATTTTATTATTTTTTTCTCAGACCGCGAGTGAATAGGGAAATGCATTTTTATGTTAATATTACTTTTATTATTATTATTAATTATTATGACTGAGTTTGATCAGCATTCTTTGAAAGTACGATGGATTTTTTAAAATATTAATATTATTTCCAATTTATATTAGCTGTTTGACGTATTTATATCTATTATTATAATTTATATATTGTTTTTTGTTTTGTAAACCTACGCAACTAAACTTAAAACATTTATTTGGTAGCGATTTTCGGAGGAAGTCGCAGGCCTTACATACAGGAAATTTTAATTTTTAGGCCTGATAAGGTATTTTTAAATATTGCATTTTCTATAAGTTTCAGGAGGTTACCATTATAAAGTTTGATTGTTATTTATATATTATTTTTTGTTTTTTGTACGTCCAAATAAACTTAAAACATTTATTTGGTAGCGATTTTTCGGAGGAAGTCGCAGGCCTTACATACAGGAAATTTTAATTTTTTAGGCCTGATAAGGTATTTTTAAATATTGTATTTTCTATAAGTTTCAGGAGGTTACTAACAAATTTTTGTTCATATATTTTCTATAAGTTTCAGGAGGTTACCATTATAAAGTTTGAATGTGTATTATGAAATCATTTTATGTTTTTGGTTAAAATCTTTTTCTTTGTAAGAGTTTTATAACTTTTTAGTTAGATATTATTTTGTTTTGTACGTTCCCAAATAAACTTAAAACATTTATTTGGTAGCGATTTTTCGGAGGAAGTCGCAGGCCTTACATACAGGAAATTTTAATTTTTTAGGCCTGATAAGGTAATTTTAAATATTGTATTTTCTATAAGTTTCAGGAAGTTACTAACAAATTTTGTTCATATATTTTCTATAAGTTTCAGGAGGTTACCATTATAAAGTTTGAATGTGTATTATGAAATCATTTTATGTTTTTGGTTAAAATCTTTTTCTTTGTAAGAGTTTTATAACTTTTTATTTTTAATACATTTTTTTCTCCGAGTTTTGAGAGATACATTATTTAAGTTGTACTTATATATTTTTTTCTTTTTTTGAATACATTTTAATATGTTTTTCCCTCCGAGTTTGAGGGAGGTACTATGTAAGTTTTTATGCATTTTTAAGGTTTTCCTCATCGTATATGAGAGTGGTATGTACACTATTAAGTTAGAATTTGGTTTGTGTCTCATATGAGGTTGACATTGGTATATCCTCCTTGTAAGAAAATGGTCATTTTACGGTATGATATGTAATGCAGTTTTATGTACTTAATTATTACCAACGTTTTACAGGGCAGTTATTTTTTTGTCCTCGATTTCTATGTACTTTATTATTAACAACGTCTTTATGAAACTTTCCATTTTTTACTTGTACCATTGAATCTTACCCTCTATTTAGGAATCACGTATATGTATTTCCCTATTTGTAATTTATTTTGATGTTTCATCAAAGTTGTGTATTATGTTGTTAACACCACTTTTGCATACATGCCTATTTAGCTTTTTATAATAATCCAGGTGGAAAATTTACTTGTGTAAATTTTATATTAATCTTCTTTATACTTTTTTTAATATTTCATGTTTGAATGTATTTTTTTTGTTTTTTATTGATTCCACTCTTTTGTATATTTTTAGGCAATCGAGATTGAGGTTTGAAAATAAAAATTTATTGGAAAAAGCTTGTTGTTCGTTGCAATCCTAACCCCAAGGCATCATTTACCTTTATCCCAGAATAAAATTTGGGAGATATATATATATATATATATATATATATATATATATATATATATATATATATATATATATATATATATTATATATATATATATATATATATATATATGCATGTGTGTATCAGTATATGCATGTGAATATATTTAGATACAAACTGTATCCACTTGTCACAGCGCTTTCACATATGGGAATGCTTCCAGTTTTAATCTAAATTTTAAACTTGCGTGTCCCATTTATAAAAAAAAAAATTCTGGAGTTCATAATAAAGTGAAAAAAGGATGTGAAATGATAAGTATATTTTTCCCAACGATAAAATAATGAAAGTCTAGCGAAAACGGTTTGATTCTGTAGTTTAAAACCCGGAGTGTAGAGGGTCGACCTAAGGCGGTTCCCTTACGACCCATGAGACCTCCAGAAAGGGTCCTTATGGCATTCATAATAGCTAGCATACCCGAGAACCCATGGTACACAGTCAGTCTAAGTTTTAAGCGTGTAGGTAAAACCATCGGCACTTCCGGATGCACTATATAATGCAGGTTGTGAAAAAGCTGTACACACGGTGTACAGGCATTTATCCGTATATGTTTACTGTTTGCTAATAAATTTTTTTATTTTATTTTAAGAGAGAAATCACTTACGTCAATTTGGTTCTCCAGACAGATATCTGATAAAAAGCCGAGGATCGAAATCATTCAGATGTGTTTTTAAGGAAAGAGAGAGTAGAGGAAATTAGTAGGTTTCACATTGACTCAGGAGATTTCGGAAAGGAAAATATGAGCTGGTTGATCCTGCACATTTATTTTCAACATTCTTTATATCAGTAGGTTTAAAGTTTTTAATCTTTTTCTATAATAAATTTATATAAATAATATATATAATTATATATATATATAATAAACTTGTGGAGATATATAAAGTATCTGTATGCTATTTAGATTATATATATATATATATATATATATATATATATATATCATTCACATACGTCCGTTTTTGCGAAAAATATACATTTACTTCGGTCAAACAGCACATTTTCTTTATTTTTATGAAAAGTAACGGATTAGAATCCTGAATAATAGGCAGCATTTTATTTTATTTTCTTATTTTTGTTATTGAAAAATCGAACTCCCCATTCTGCGGAAAGCCAAGAAAGAATTCATTAACGAAGCAAAGAGACCCAAAATCCTATCAGGAACCTATAGACAGGGGAATAAACCGAGGGGTTTGTGTCTTTAGATATTACTTGAGGACTTTCCACGAGCTTGGAAAAGAATATACCAAAGTAATTTTCTTATTTTGCTTTAAAAAATGGATTTGGAAGTATGTTTTAGTATAGCTAGCTCTTCTAAAAAGATGGCAACAGGATGTGGACTCCGCAAGCCGTCTTATAGAGAAGGAGGTTTAGGTACATTGAAGAGGGCAGAAGGAGAGAAATTTAAATAATAGAAATAGAAAGTTAAAATTGGAAGAAGAGCTGCACACTAGTTACATCGCGTTTAGAAAACAAATAGGGTAAAACAATGATTCAGTATAGGCAAAGAAGCCATTGGTTCAGTCAGTTTTCAATTTGGAAGAGACAGTCGGTAAATGAGGCGCGGGAAAGGCGAGAAGCACCTCTTCAGTAGCTAAGAGTTGGGAAAATGTGCTAGTACCCCTCAAAAGAGTAACTCCGATTGACAGAGAAAATGTGTTATTTCACTTTCACAGTGATTGCTCACCCCTCTTGTGGAAGGTACTAAGATAAGTTTTAGTCGTGAGATTTTGAAAGTGTCTTAAACTAGGAGAGAGGAGAAGACTGCAAGCCCAAACACACGCACTCGCCTAAGAAAAACATCTTTAGAATCTGAAAAAATCCCTATAAAAATTATATGAGTATCTATATATATATATATATATATATATATATATACTATATATAATATATATATATAATATTATATATATAATATATATAATATATTATTATATATATATATAATTATATATAATATATATATATATTATATATATAATATATATATTAATATATATATATATTATATAGTTATATGTAAATGTTGAATCTAGCTGTCAATAAGAGCGAAAATTTGGATATATAAGGATTCTTTTTATGCTATTTTAACATGTATTTTTGTGTATAAAGCACACACCTAGTTTGGATTAAGGATGAAAGACAATTTTGAAATTGTTTTCATTGACTAATTGCTAAGCTTTGCTTGCCTCATCATGAATTTTTCCTTATCTATAATATTACCAAAATTAGGCCAATGTTTCAAAAGTTCTGACTGGCAGATGTATCCGGGGTAGACATCGAAATTCACACTCAGGTCCTTTTGAGATAGCCGACAAATCTTATGAGAGTGTTCATGGCATTTTCTCTTCAATAATCTATTTGTACACTCGCCTTAACTCCGTCTTCGTAAGACCTTTTGAACAGGTGGTTAAATGAACACTCAAATAAAGGATTTGGTAGGCTATAGCTAGTCTCAGTTGGCCCGGCAGTGGTGAACGACAGCTGAAAGAAAGATCACAGAACTGAAAGGCACCGCCTAATGACTGTAATTACGAAAGAAAGAATCTCATGGATTTGGTGTACCAATCGCTTTATATTTAGTTGCTTTTATAGTCGGGATTAGGTAATATATTGCACGTTGATTAGGTTCTTTAGGTCCTGTAAACACTTTTTCTCTAGTATATAAATCTTATTTGAGTTTTGCTCTCATTTCAAAGCCACTCTGACAGCGTATGAGAGGCGATGACAGCAATGGAGATCGGGAAAAAAGGGTGTGGAATACCCTTCCGGAGAGTACCACTCCATAGGGAAAGTAATTGGGTCTACGAGAACCACTCCATAAGGGCAAACTGCAAGAAGATACACGCGATGAAAGAGGCAGCCCCACAGCGTCCTATTGAAACTGTTTAAAGGATAGGGAAATACTTTGCAATTATAGGCTTATATTTCTATTTGCATGTTCTTTAGTTTGGATTACGAATATAGGCTATAAATTGATTGATTTGATGTAATGATTAGAGGCTCTAGTCACATTCCCTCCCCAGGAAACTTCAACGGGAATTAAGATATCAAAATGATGCTCCTGCCTTGTGGTACCAGAAGGGAGAAAGTGTGCTAATTAGTCTTAGTTTTAAGTTGATCATAGGTGAGAAAGTGTCAAACATTCCTTCCCAAAAGATATTTCTTTCTCTCGGCAGGAATTAAGATGTCGGAATGATACTCCTACAGTGAGAATTAGAGTATAAATAGGGAAAATATATGACTTACTCATCAGTTTATTGCTGTATTTTGCTTTATTTTTTAGCATTTCGTGTTAGCTTTTCAACCAACGATTAGTTTTTTTTAAATTTTGTCACGCATTTTGATCCAAAGTTTCGAGAAGTTGGAGAGATATTCTGCTAGTGTAGCGATGGAAGGAGATAAAGTTTGAAGAAGTATTCAAGAGATGAGAAACAAGATCAGAACCAGAACGATTAGGAAGATAATCGTGTTGGGTTGGAGAATAGCTCAGTAGATAATCTAACATATCGTTTTGTTCACGTAGTTTTGTTCTTACTTTGCTTTAAGTATGATTTTATTTTAAGGAGGTACTTTCG
Organism: Trachelipus rathkii; assembly: GCA_015478945.1. Taxonomy (NCBI): domain Eukaryota; kingdom Metazoa; phylum Arthropoda; class Malacostraca; order Isopoda; family Trachelipodidae; genus Trachelipus; species Trachelipus rathkii. Next base: position 19,409 of record JABUQX010012395.1, read on the forward strand.
AGAATTCATTTTGCTAGGGAAAGTTAGCATTTTGCTTCTCAAATACTTTTACAGTATTTTTATTCGGCATATTTGTTTATTTGTTCTCATTTTTGTTCTAAAGCATAATTTTTTGAGGTGTACTCTCTTCGACAATTGATTATGTTAGGAAGAAACTTAAAACAAGTGTGGGTTGGGGGGCGAATAGTTCAGGTAATTTTTTATTCGGCATATTTGTTTCATATTTTGTTGATAATGTTATTTCTAGAATGGATAATTTTGAAGGAATCTACTTCGACAATATTGATTATGTAGGAACTTTACAGTGGTTGGCGCGGATAGTTCAGTAGTTTTTAATTCGCATGTTTGTTGCAATGTATTTTGTTCATAAAATTTTTTTGTTTTTGGTATATTTTAAAGGAGATGGTCTTCTATTTTACGATAACAACGATGTGTGATGACTGTGGTTGGGTCACGGTTTTTTAGTATCTCTGGGATATGTCGAGTCGAGTTAATACATCGTTGGAAAAGGGGCTTATGAGCAAAATAGGGAAGGAAGGTGGGAGGATTGGAATGTGAGTGAATTCTTAAGTGGGTCGGGTAAGGTCTGGTTTATTAGGGCTGGGCGGTGGTGATCTCAGACAGCAGGCCCGATTTTTGGGGAGTCTTTCTGTTAGGAGCCAGTAATAGAGGCCAAAGTACGCGAAAGAAAGAAGGGGTGGTCTCTCAGTAACCCCGCGATAAGTCTCATCGGGCCAATATAGGAGGTAAGAAATGACAGTTTTGAGGGCTATGAGCAAATACGAAGGAGATGTGATCTCTAGTATCTTAAGTCTCAATAGACCAATATAGGAAGTAAGAAGGAGAGGAACCCAACATAGAAAACGCTAAAAGTTCTTTTCCTTGTTGATAATAAGCATGAACTCTCGAGTTGTGAGCCTTATCTATCGACGTAGTTGGATGTTTTTGTCACTCATCGAGAGACAAAAATCCACGAAAAATAGATGAAAAGAACCAAAGCTAAATATGAAATTACGTTTGTACGATATAAACTTTAAGGAATTTTTTTTTAATTTTATTTTATATCGCTTTGTATTCAATTTGCTTGCTAACTTTTAGGGTAACCGCCAGTATAACATTCGAATTGTTTCATTTATGAACTTTTTAATTTCATTTAAGATTAATAATTAAGCGGTTTTTATGTAAATAAGATACGTGGTTAGCAGCAAGATTTTTTTTTAGTCTATAGGACAAATAACTTAGATTTCAATGTGAGTTAATTATGCATTTGCTTCGCATTTGTATAATTTCCGTCAATATTTTGACAAATATTTGATATACCTACATAAAAATTTGCAAAAAAAAAAGGGGGAATTTTTTTTTTCCATTAAGTTTTATTATTTTTATCAATACCTACCTACGAGTTTCATCATCGAGGGAGGGCCCCAATTTCCATTGTGGAAATAAATTCGAAAAGAAAAAATTTTCTTTTAAAAGAAAGATAAAAATAATAAAAACAGCAAGAGAATGACAACTAATCTTGCCAGTAATTTTAACATTTTGTTTTAACGCTTGGCATGTTTTTTTTTATTATTAGGAAGAGGATAGTTATTGACACTTCCATTAAAAATTTTGTTTTAACGCTTAGCACATTTCTAATCAGGAAGATGATAAGCATGAACACTTCCGTTAATATTTTTATTTTTAAATGTTGATACTAACAGTTGTTTTAAACAGTAGTGTTGTTAAAAAAATAAAAATATACTAACATTTCTTCTAGTAGAAAGCATAATTATATCTAAGACGGATGCCATATTAATAGCTTTTGATACTAATATTAAAAGGGATGTTTTGAAATGTTAATAATTAGGTACTGACGAGTATTTAGAATTGTGAGGGTCGAACACATAGAGGTATAATATGGTGAATCTTGATCCACCCTTCCCTCAATTAACATTTTCAAATAACTTTCTTATAGCTTTATACTAATGTTCTTAGATTAATTTTTTTCTCTAACAATGTTACTACTAACCTTAGAAAGTAAAATTAGTGCTTAACTGTCGTAATAACATTTATAATAATGTTTGTTTGTCGCTTATGTAACATGTAAGATTTTAAAAGAAACTTTGATAGTCTGAATGGTATACGAATGGAACTAAAGTCCAAAGGACCAAAGCATGGTAAAAAGCTTTAACGTATTCTTGTTCTTTTAAATCTGTAAACGAATGTCACTAGGCCAGTAAAAATAAAAGTAAGATACTAGTCGTTACTAGAAATAATAGAATCAAAGGAAAGTTACCAAAAATCACCGATTGACCAATACCAAAAACCTTTTAGGTCAAAGTGATTTACCAAAGATCATAATAACTCGAGAAAACATTTTTATTTCTTTTTAGATAGCATAAAAGGGAATCGTAAATTTAATAAGGTAACATAATTTTCCAAATGCTTGTTCTTTAGAGAGAGACACATTTGAGTTAACCACATTTTATCCTCATGCTATATATCTATTTTTCTTTCTCTATTTACCTTAGCAGATTTGGAAAAAACCAAAGATACATTCTAATATGCTTCCATAAAACATTGAGTTTCGGTCTTGTCCGCTTTCAAACTATTCATTTTAAACCTACTTTCCAGAATACTTTCATTAGGAGAGGAATTCCCTTGGAATCTATGATATAAATTTTCATTGTTCATTTTTCTCGACGTCTAGGGAAAAGTTTAGTTCACAGAACTCCTCTTTTCCATGTCCAATATTCTTGTTCAATTCTTCATGATTTGTTCCTGAGATAAGCAAAATGGTTTTTCCCATAATAACCAGTTTCTCATTCTCGGCGAAGGGGACTGTATCGTGAATCGATATTATGCTTCGCAAATATAAGTCGATGGAAAAAACCATTGCAAAGGAATGTTAGAGTAGGGTGCCATTCTGACTGCATACTTAAAATTGTTTAGGCCAAAGTAGCGTTCTTCACACGCTCGTTTATTGGTTCTTCAACATCAACCTGGCTTAGAAACCATACAGGCTTAATCCTGTCTTTTCCTCCTATTTTCTATTTTCCTACTTCGATAGAAACGTTGCAAGGACGGGAGTCCTAAACGATAAAGAATTCTTGCCCCGTAGGTATTACGCATTTTCGATGCAATGCCACAGGTCTGAGCATACGAGGAAGCTTGGGCACACCTCATTCTACCTTCGCAGTTTGCCTGGTGCAGTAGTGCATTATAATCTAGCTAAAGTGAAATCATTTCGTAAAGGGGTTTATATATAATTAAAGTAAATTCATTTATAAAGGGGTTTAAATATTATTATATACTATTTTAAACTATATAAAGGGAAATCTTAATAACGCAATAAGCGTACATGTCTAACCAAAACATATACATATAATATGCATATGTATATGTGGACTTATATATATATATATACACTTTTGTATATATATATATATATATATATATATATATATATATTATATATATATATATATATATATATATATATATATATATATATATATATATATATATATATATATATATATATATATATATATATATATTATATATATATACTATATATATATATATATATATATATATATATACCTAATCATATTATTATTTAGACCAAGTACTCATTCTCAAATATTTGCAGAGAGTATACGATGTAAGTTTTAACAATTTGCTCAAGAAGAGCATTAGTGGAGTGAAACTTTGTGCATATCGATCCCAATGGATGGTGAATTGAACATTGATCATTTCCAATCAAATTGCTCAGGAAGAGCATTAGTGGAGTGAAACTTTGTGCATATCGATTCCGATGGATGGTGGAGTGAACGTTGATCATTTCCCTTCAGATGAATCTCCGGCCGATATTCCCAAGATAAAGTTTTAAGAATTTGGGAGGTATATAAATAAAGGAGTTCAAATAATAATAATAATAAGTAATAACAATTGTAATAATAAATAGTAATAATAATAATAATAATAACAATTGTAATAATAATAATAAATAAATAATAATAATAAGCAATTTGTAATAATAATAATATATATCATAATAATAATAATACATAATAATAAATAATAATAATAATAATATCATAACAATTGTAATAATAATATATAAAATAATAATAATAAACAATATGTAATAATAACAATGATAATAATAATAATAATAATAATGATAATAATAATAACAATAACTAATTATTAAAATGAATAGAATATGCAGTAACTAGATAGGATGTTTTATTATTGGAATATTCTTAGTCATATAAAGGCTTTCACTTTATTGCATTAAAGATTGAGGAGGATTTCACTCCTAATTTGTAAATGAATAAATAATCTCCTTTGAAGACAACAGAGGGTAAAGAGGGATGAATCAGAAGCATATAAAACAATCTATATTAAAAATGTCACAGTACAATTTATGCATAGAAAAATAATGGCAATTAAACTAAACAAAACCCATTCACTCCTAACCCCACATTCCTATCATCCATCCATATCGTAGATAATATATGTAACACAGATTCCATAAAAATGCAACGTGAAAAAAAAAGACCTAAGAATAATACAATAATAAAACATCCTATCTAGTTACTGCATATCATCATTTTAATAATTATTATTGTTATTATTATTATTATTATTATTGATTATTTTTATTATATTTTTATTATTAACTAATTGTTATTTTTATTATTATTATTATTATTATTACAATTGTTATTATTATTATTATTATTATTATTATTATTATTATTATTATTATTATTATTATTATTATTATTATTATTACAATTGTTATTATTATTATTATTATTATTATTATTACAATTGTTATTATTATTATTATTATTATTATTATTATTATTACAATTGTTATTATTATTATTATTATTATTTGAACTCCTTTATTTATATACCTCCCAAATTCTTAAAACTTTATCTTGGGAATATCGGCCGGAGATTCATCTGATGGGAAATGATCCACGTTCACTCTACCATCCATCGGGATCGATATGCACAGAATTTCACTCCACTAATGCTCTTCCTGAGCAATTTGATTGGAAATGATCAATGTTTAATTCACCATCCATTGGGATCGATATGCACAAAGTTTCACTCCACTAATGCTCTTCTTGAGCAAATTGTTAAAACTTACATCGTATACTCTCTGCAAATATTTAAGAATGAGTACTTGGTCTAAATAATAATATGATTAGGTATTTAATTAAAATATATATACTATATAATTATATATATTATATATATATATATATATAGTATTATTAATATATATATATATATTATTATATTATTATATTATATATTATATTATATTATATAATATATATATATATATATATATATATATATATATATATATATATATGTGATATATATATATATATATATATATATATATATAGTCCACATATACATATGTATATTATATGTATATGTTTTGGTTAGACATGTACGCTTATTGCGTTATTAAGATTTCCCTTTATATAGTTTAAAATAGTATATAATAATATTTAAACCCCTTTATAAATGAATTTACTTTAATTATATATAAACCCCTTTACGAAATGATTTCACTTTAGCTATATTATAATGCACTACTGCACCAGGTGAACTGAGGAGAAAGAATGAGGTGTGCCCAAGCTTTCTCGGGTGCCCGGACCTGTGGCGATTGCCTAGAAATGCGTAATACCTACGGGGCAAGAATTCTTTATCGTTTAGGACTCCCGTCCTTGCAACGTTTCTATCGAAGTAGGAAAATAGAAAATAGGAGGAAAAGACAGGATTAAGCCTGTATGGTTTCTAAGCCAGGTTGATGTTGAAGAACCAATAAACGAGCGTGTGAAGAACGCTACTTTGGCCTAAACAATTTTAGGTATGCAGTCAGAATGGCACCATACTCTAACATTCCTTTGCAATGGTTTTTTCCATCGACTTATATTTGCGAAGCATAATATCGATTCACGATACAGTCCCCTTCGCCGAGAATGAGAAACTGGTTATTATGGAAAAACCATTTTGCTTATCTCAGGAACAAATCATGAAGAAATGAACAAGAATATTGGACATGAAAAAGAGGAGTTCTGTGAACTAAACTTTTCCCTAGACGTCGAGAAAAATGAACAATGAAAATTTATATCATAGATTCCAAGGGAATTCCTCTCCTAATGAAAGTATTCTGGAAAGTAGGTTTAAAATGAATAGTTTGAAAGCGGACAAGACCGAAACTCAATGTTTTATGGAAGCATATTAGAATGTATCTTTGGTTTTTTCCAAATCTGCTAAGGTAAATAGAGAAAGAAAAATAGATATATAGCATGAGGATAAAATGTGGTTAACTCAAATGTGTCTCTCTCTAAAGAACAAGCATTTGGAAAATTATGTTACCTTATTAAATTTACGATTCCCTTTTATACTATCTAAAAAGAAAATAAAAATGTTTCTTCGAGTTATTATGATCTTTGGTAAATCACTTTGACCTAAAAGGTTTTTGGTATTGGTCAATCGGTGATTTTTGGTAACTTTCCTTTGATTCTATTATTCCTAGTAACGACTAGTATCTTACTTTTTTTTTACTGCTAAGTGACTTCGTTTACAGATTTAAAAGAACAAGAATACGTTAAAGCTTTTTACCATGCTTTGGTCCTTTGGACTTTAGTTTCATTCGTATACCATTCAGACTATCAAAGTTTCTTTTAAAATCTTACATGTTACATAAGCGACAAACAAACATTATTATAAATGTTATTACGACAGTTAAGCACTAATTTTACTTTCTAAGGTTAGTAGTAACATTGTTAGAAAGAAAGTTTATCAAGCAAGAAAAAGACTGGGTTAAAACAATACTAGTAACCGTAGTTATTTGCAAAACCCTTTTTTAGATACCTCTATGTGTTCGACCCTCACAATTCTAAATACTCGTCAGTACCTAATTATTAACATTTCACAACATCCCTTTTAATATTAGTATCAAAAGCTATTAGTATGGCATCAGTCTTAGATATGATTATGCTTTCTACTAGAAGAAATGTTAGTATATTTTTACTTTTTTAACAACACTACTGTTTAAAACAACTGTTAGTATCAACATTTAAAAATAAAAATATTAACGGAAGTGTTCATGCTTATCATCTTCCTGATTAGAAATGTGCTAAGCGTTAAAACAAAATTTTTAATGGAAGTGTCAATAGATATCCTCTTCCTAATAATAAAAAAAAACATGCCAAGCGTTAAAACAAAATGTTAAAATTACTGGCAAGATTAGTTGTCATTCTCTTGCTGTTTTTATTATTTTTATTTTCTTTTAAAAGCAATTTGTTCGGGCCAACGGATCAACGCATTCCCGTAAATGACGTAATCGTGGAAACGTAAATACTCGTAGGAGGTATTGACTACTAATTTTAGTTCCTCCCTAGCGCGCATGGACCCATCGACGAATTTTGCTAATTTTATCCAGGCTAATAATCAAATATTTGTCAAAATATTGACGGAAATTATACAAATGCGAAGTAAAAATGCATAATTAACTCACATTGAAATCTAAGTTATTTGTCCTATAGACTAAAAAAAAATCTTGCTGCTAACCACGTATCTTATTTACATAAAAACCGCTTAATTATTAATCTTAAATGAAATTAAAAAGTTCATAAATGAAACAATTCGAATGTTATACTGGCGGTTACCCTAAAAGTTAGCAAGCAAATTGAATACAAAGCGATATAAAATAAAATTAAAAAAAAATTCCTTAAAGTTTATATCGTACAAACGTAATTTCATATTTAGCTTTGGTTCTTTTCATCTATTTTTCGTGGATTTTGTCTCTCGACAAACATCCAACTACGTCGATAGATAAGACTCACAACTCGAGAGTTCATGCTTATTATCAACAAGGAAAAGAACTTTTAGCGTTTTCTATGTTGGGTTCCTCTCCTTCTTACTTCCTATATTGGTCTATTGAGACTTAAGATACTAGAGATCACATCTCCTTCGTATTTGCTCATAGCCCTCAAAACTGTCATTTCTTACCTCCTATATTGGCCCGATGAGACTTATGGTACTGGAGACCACCTTCTCTTTCGTACTTGCTCATTTCCAACAACCGACTTCTACTTTTTACTCTCTACATTGGCTTAATGAGACTAGAGATCACATCTCCTTCGTATTTGCTCATAGCCTTCCAAGATTTTTAACGTGACCCAACACAGTCGTTTATCGTAAGTACATCCTTAAAATATACCTAAAACAAAAATATGAACAAAAATATGAACAAACATGCGAATAAAAACTACTGAACTATCCGCCAACCCACTGTTAAAGTTCTCTAACATAATCAATTGTCGAAAGTACATCCTTAAAATTATGCTTAGAACAAAATATGAACAAATATGCGAATAAAAAATTACTGAACTATTCGCCAACCCAACTGTTAAAGTTCTCTAACATAATCAATTGTCGAAAGTACCTCCTTAAGATCATACTTAAAGCAAAGTAAGAACAAAAACTACGTGAACAAAACGATATGTTAGATTATCTACTGAGCTATTCTCCAACCCAACACGATTATCTTCCCAATCGTTCTGGTTCTGATCTTGTTTCTTATCTCTTGAATACTTCTTCAAACTCTATCTCCTTCCATCGCTACACTAGCAGAATATCTCTCCAACTTCTCGAAACTTTTGATCAAAATGCGTGACGAAATTGAAAAGAACTAATCGTTGGTTGAAAAGCTAACACGAAATGCTAAAAAATAAAGCAAAATACAGCAATAAACTGATGAGTAAGTCCTATATTTTCCCTATTTATATTCTAATTCTCACTGTAGGAGTATCATTCCGACATCTTAATTCCTGCCGAGAGAAAGAAATATCTTTTGGGAAGGAATGTTTGACACTTTCTCACCTATGATCAACTTAAAACTAAGACTAATTAGCACACTTTCTCCCTTCTGGTACTACGAGGCAGGAGCATCATTTTGATATCTTAATTCCCGCTGAAGTTTCCTGGGGAGGGAATGTGACTAGAGCCTCTAAACATTACATTTAATCAATCAACTTATAGCTAATATTCGTAATCCAAACTAGAACATGCTAAGAGAAATATAAGCCTGATAGATTGCAAAGTATTTCTCCTATCCGTTAAACAGTTTCAATAGGACGCTGTGGGCTGCCTCTTCTCGTCGTTTGGTATCTTTCTTTGGCAGTTTTTGTCCCTATGGAGTGGTACTCGTAGACCCAACTTACTTTCCCATTTTTTCTCCGGAAGGGTATTCCTCGCCCTTTTTTCCCGATCTC
>JABUQX010012396.1:0-22769 GCA_015478945.1 Trachelipus rathkii
ACTTACATAACTTAGACGTAACCAAATTTGGAACTCACTTACTTTTGAAATTTTTGTATTTATTTTCTTCACTGTTTATGAAATAAAGCACTTCTTTCTTCCGGATAGGACTTTGTAGGCTTTTAATTTCAGCTCTATATAGATGCGCCTTTGCACGGCTGCATCGACCTAGTTTCTTCTAAGTCCCGTTAAGATCGGACGCCAACTGACGGGCTGCCGTTTGTTTAGCTTTTCTAGGTCTTTTCTGTTTACGACAGGTTTTCTCAAAACCCCTTACTTTTTGAGCTGTTATACCGCTTCTGATGCGTGTTTGAAGTTCAAGAAGATTTTTTTCGGGTATTTAGCCCTAGGGTGTTTTCTAATATTTTTATAGCGGTTTTAGCTAAAACTGCAGCCTCTAATATGAATAAAAATACCTATCACGCTCTTAGGTATTCCTGGCTTTTGACTACTTCTTGAAGAAATGTATATGAAACTTTATTCAGTTTTAATTCTTTATTCTTATAGTTCTATATTTACATCAATAGATTATTGTCGTAATTTATGAAGTTAAGGAATTAAATTCATTAGTGCTTTCAGAAAGTTCTACAACTGAAAATGAATGAAAATTTAGCAAATAGGAAAAAATTTATAACTACCAAGAAACAAGCTCAATTAAAAGAAAAGTTTAAAATAATATTTAAAAAGGTTCAATATATTTAAAAAGTTTAAAGTTTTAAAAACAAATTTAAAAAGTTTCAAGCCCAGACTTCGTACTTTAAAAGTCTTTCTGTAATTTAAAATTTATTAATATTATATAATATTTCTATATATATAATATTTGTTAATAATCATATATATATATATCATATATATATATATATATATATATATATTATATTATACATCGTTTTAAATTACACTACTATACATATATATATTCTATATATAATATATATTTGTTACCAAATATATATATATATATATATACTATATATTATATATATATATATAATAATATTATATATATATTATATATATATATTATAATTTATTCGTAATTGCACTGCTCTATATAATACATATATTTCTATATATATATATATATAGTCGTTACAACATACTATATACATATCATATATATATATATTCACAATTGTTTTTCAGGTATGTTATTAATATATATATATTATATTTTATATGGTATGCAAAAAATATAGTTTTTAGTTTCGCGTTACACATAAATGTACATAATTTGTGTGTTCCTGGCACACACGTAAAATATATCCTTTTACGCCCAGTTGCCTGGTTCACACATAGTCATGTAAGTTTATGTGATTAAATATATTTTTCTCACGTAAGTATGAATATCCTGTGATGCTAAAATGACGTATTACTAATGTCTAGAATCGTTGTAGACGGCAATTTCTTTCCATTATTATTATTAATAATATTATTATTAATTATTATTATTATTATTATTATTTTTATTATTATTAATATTATTTTTATTATTATTATTATTATTATTTTTATTTATTATTATTTTTTATTATTATTAATATTTTTTCTTTACATTTATATATATATTATTATTTTAATTACTCTATTATTACTTTAATTTTTATTATTATTATTGATATATCCTTTTTATTATCATATTATTATTTTCAATTTTACTATTATTATCTCCTATTTTATCTCGAAGTTAATTTGTTTTTGAACTAGAATGGCTTCGAAACTTATAACAACCAATAACCATTCTTTTAATAATCCACTAAATTATTAATATTTATATCTCAAAAAGTTTTGAAGCTAAATAAATTTCAAAATTTGAAAAATAAAAATTAGAACTTTAAATTAAAAGTTTTCAAATAATAATAAAAATCAAACTGCATCGTCTACTTACGTTACCAAAAATATGTAAAGTTAATATTGTTGGGGACGGAATTTATTTTAAAGTAATATTTAAAATTTGTTTTTAAATAAATATAAAAAAAATGATTTTAAAATTAATTCTGAGATCGCGTTGATTCGCTTTACGAAAATTTCTAAGTTAAAATAAAATCTTGTAAAATTTTAATAAGTGTAAATTATTGAGAAAATTTTCTAAGTTCAAAATTTATTCAAAATTTTTCTGAGTTAATTTTATTTCGAAAATTTTTCTAAGTTAATTTTATTTCAAAAAATTTTCTAAGTTCTGAAAATTTTCTAAGTTAATTTTATTTCGAAAATTTTTCTAAGTTAATTTTATTTCAAAAAATTTTCTAAGTTAATTTTTATTTCAAAAAATTTTCTAAGTTCTGAAAATTTTCTAAGTTAATTTTATTTCGAAAATTTTTCTGAGTTAATTTTATTTCAAAAAATTTTCTAAGTTAATTTTTATTTCAAAAAAATTCTAAGTTATTTTTATTCTGAAATTTTTCTAAGTTAATTTTAATTCGAAAATTTTCTAAGTTAATTTTAATTCGAAAATTTTCTGAGTTAATTTTATTTCAAAATTATTCTAAGTAAATTTTAATTCGAAAATTTTCTGAGTTAAAATTATTCCGAATTTTTTCTAAGTTATTTTTAATTCGCTTTCATTTCACTGATAGAATTAAACTCGTTTTTTCTTTTGTATAGTAGTTGAGGTTGTCGGGATAATGAGCTCTAGCTCCTGATCCTTTCCTTTTATACCCATTAGATGTTTATCGAAAACTTATTTTTGATTTAGCAACAGGATGGGCATCCTGTACAATGTTACGAAATTTCAACTTTTTATGCAAAAGAAAATATAATATGAAAATACTATTGCGCAAGTGGGAAAAACCCTTGGGGAAAAACCGTGTGACAATTATTGATATCGTGAGAATATTATTAAAATAAATGGTATTACATAATCTGTGTTTTTCCAAATAATTACAAATATTATTTACTAATTATTATTTTAATTGTTTTATATATTTCCCATATCCTGTTGGGTTTTTATAATTAAGCAATCGGACTTTTCAGACTGCCCCCCCTTTAAAAATTTTAAAATTTAAAATTTTTTAAAAAATTAAGTTAAAGTTTCAAAAAATTTTTTTTGAAAAATTAAAAAAATTCTAAGTTTAAACTAGTAAGCTATGTAAAATGAGTTAATAATTAATTAAATACTATTTCAGTTAATACATGGTGTTATTAAACCTTCAATGCTGGTATGTATTGTACAATTCCATGAATTGGTTGATCGCTCAGTATGTTGATCGATACTGAGTACTGAAACATCTGATGCATTTGATGCAAAATCATCATGAATTCTTCATTCGATAATCGTTTGCATGGTCTTCCTTTGCGTCTCATTTTCAGTTGTATCTCTCAGTATTATCCCAATAATTTCAATTGCCAGTAACTGGAAAGATAATATATTCGGCAGTATGGCAATTCAAAAAAAATCTAAAAGTATGTTAACTGTGAGTAGATTTTAGAATATGATGGTTTGGAAATGTTACAGTTAAGTTGTAATGTAAAAAAAAATTAAAATGTTAAAAAATGTTAAAAGTTCAAAAAAAAATTGTAAGTGTTTGAACAAATGTAATGTCGATTACCATGTAAAAGTAAATGATATAGAATAAGTACTATGTATTTACTGTTAAAAGAGTCATATAGAATCGTATATGAAAAAAAAAATAGAAAATGAAAAATCGTAAAAATTTCAAAAAAATCTTAGGGATTTGATACTAATATTTTATTAACTTTGGTCAAACAAAAATTATATATGGGATATATATTATATATATATATATATAACCATTTTAAAGTAAAATTAATATTAAGTAAACACTTATTAAATATATTAATTATAAACATCAGTTAAATACTAGTTAAATATTAATCAAGATTACTCCTAAAATTCTTTGGTTAGGTATTCAAAAATTTAGTAAACACTTATTAAATATATTAATTATAAACATCAGTTAAATACTAGTTAAATATTAATCAAGATTACTCCTAAAATTCTTTGGTTAGGTATTCAAAAATTTCAAAAATCAATTAAGATTAGTATATAAAAAATCTCAAAAAAAATAAAATCAATTAGTGTTATCTTCTAATCAATCAATTGTAAGATTAAAGTCTTCCTCTTATTGAGAAACTTTCAGTGTGTGACAATCTAGTGGTAGCAGTATATTCTCTGCCTTGCCATGTTAAGTTCCATCTTACTGGTAAAGTATTTAAAAAATATTGTGATCTGTAGCTATAAGAAATTGTTTTTCCTACTAGTTGTTCGCCTAAGAACTTGAATATTGTTTTAATGTTGTTCCTTTTGTATTGTCGTAGCCATATTCCTATTAGATCTCTGGTGTTTGCATATGATGAAGGTAACAGTTCATATTTCAGTTTCAAAACATCTATTTCACTCATATAATGTGTTAGCTTTATTGGTATGTCAAACACGTCGATGGTCCATGCTTGAATACACATTGTCATGAACAATTCTCTGTTGTTGATGAAATCTGCTCCATTTACTATCTCTTTGATCATTGTATGTTCTATACCTTCTTTTGAATGAATGCTTCTAAGCTTTAATAATTTATATAAAATTCTTGGGGATATTCTTTTTCCCATACTTCGTCGTGTTACTGAATCTATGTTATTCCAAAATTTTGTTAAAAGTTCTCTATAATTAACAGGATAACTTTCTTCTAAAGTTATTTTCTCTAAAATTACCTCTAAAATATCACTAAAACCTCCTAGATAAACTAGTTTTCTCACTATATGCGCACATTCTGTGCAAAATAAGCTTTGAAATGGATATTCGAGCAAAATTGATAAATGTGCTGTCATTTCATCACCATTTCTTAATGAATATAATACATTTCTTTGTCTATCAGCTTTAGTTAGCATGTTAGAGATTTCGTATATGGTCTTAGTGTTAGTATAAATTGGTCTAATGGATCTAATTATGTTTCTGTTCTTCCTCATTATGGCTTGTGCAATGATTTCCAACTCTTCCCATTCTTGAATATCATTCAGTTCTTGAACTATCTTGCTAAGTTTATTCTCGTTACCATTTGACAAACAATCTTCTAGTAAAAATCTGCTATTATGTCCGTTGTATTCTCCTGGTACATAATCATCTAAATATACTTGTACTCTTGCGAAATCTTCATTGTTATTTCTTAAATGTTCTTTAATTCTAGTGAATACTTCACTATCTTTAATCATTCCTAGATGATCAAAACAATCGTGACCAAACATATCTACTACGTCACCTATTTCCATTGGAATACGATATTGGACTCGGGTAGTAACCCAATCAATTAGTTTCGTTATCAATATCTTTACCCATAATTGGACAAGTTCTTGCAATATCTTAGGAATTGGCAATAAGAGACTGACCTGACTAGATATCACTGTTTGTTTCCTAGTCTGTATTCTGTGCATTGTATCAAATTCTGTTTCATAGATTTCTCTTGATGCCTTTTCCTGACGCCATTCGCGTTCCAAGTTTCGTCTTAGTATCATCTTAGAACTGTTGGTGACAATTGTCAATACTCCAACTTTGATAGCGGCAAGATCCGACAATCTTCTTGGCGTTGTAAAGTTATCGACTTCCATCTATGCTAGAAACGATTTTAGTTACAAGCAAAAAAAAAATATAAAATCTTAAACTATTGGTTAGACCTATTTTGTTGAAACATACTTAAAATTAAATAAAATGAATAAAATTATAAAATTCAGGTACCTTTATGTTTAATAAAATACCCGTAGTATGAACTTAAAGTCAAAGGTTATTAGTATAAAAAGAAAATCAATAAAAATATTTTTATTGTAAAATATATTATTACACATATAATAATCAATATGTACATACAAATAAAAATTCGACATCTTTCTTTTAAAGTTTCTTTTCTTTTCACTTTTAGCAATAGAGATAGTAATGAACTAGCTTTTACTATCTTTATCACTAAATGTGACTCTTCTTATATTCTTGAATCTGACTTTCTTCGCAGGTACATCTGGCTGTTTTCTTGGAGGTATATCTGGAGGTAGATCTGATGATCTTCTTGGAGGTAAATCTGGTGGTTTTTCTGGCAATTCTGGTGCTGTATGATCCATTCTTTCGGTTCGAGATGTTGACTGTCTTGTTTGAACAGGTGATCTTTCTATCATCGTATATTGATGTTTTGGTCTATATGACAAATCTTTTTCTTTACCTCTAGTTCTTCGAATAGGTTCATCTACCGGTTGTGATACTGGTAATGCTATTGCTTGTTCTTCATCACCGAACATTTCTTCTGTTCTTCCGAATTTTGGCTCATCTGGTTCTAATGTAGCGTGTTTTATTTCGCTTTCTTGTGCTGGTTCTGCTACTGGTTCCATATCTTCATCTACAGCTTCAGGTGCTCCATCTTCCTCGTTTAATTGTGATTCTCCTTTTATATTTCTAATGTTTTAGGTTTCTCAGATAAATTACTCTAGTTTCACTTTCATCATCGTCATCTTCATGTTTTCCATACTTATTATATTTATTTTGTTTCTTCTTTCGTAAGTTAACATTAATTTTCTGTCTTGTGTCTGAGGATATATTTATATCGGTTTCTTTATTAAATTTCTCATCTCTTCCTCGTGTTCTAGCTACTTTAAAGTTATCTACATTTACTCTATATATCTTGCCTGTTGTAGGATCTCTTAAGATATAGGTATTACTTGTTTCAAATTCATTCCCGTAAGCCTTCAATTCGAAAAGGACCTCTCCATTTTCGGAACAGTTTAGGTGATAGGTGCGGTGGTTTGATTCTCTGAGTGTACACCAAATCTCCTATCTTTATCGGTCTATCTTTTGCCGTTTTGCTGTTCTGAGTCGAGTATCTTTTAACTTCCTTTTCTAATGTTACTCTGGCTTGTCTTCTTATTTCCTTAATTCTTTCATACAAACTTTCTATCTTTTCATCCTCCTTTATAGGTTTAGGATCTTTAGATTTTATTAAGGTTTCGGTTGGTATGTCTGATGGCATACGCTTCGTGTAACCATAGAGTAAAAAATGGGGATCTGTTTTAATGCTACTGTTGTATGTGTTATTTATAGCTGCTTGGGCCAAAGGTAAATATTGGTCCCAATCTCGCTGATTATCTTTGACGTAACATCTCAGAAAGTTCGCTATATTTGCGTTTGTTGTTTCGACAAGACCATTGCTATTGGCGTGGTAGCTACTTATTTCTACCTTTTTAATCTTAAACTTTCTGCATATACCTTTCATGAGTTTTCCTACAAATTCTAATGCATTGTCAGAGATTATTGTATCTGGTACGGTGTGACATACTATCCTATCAATAAAAACATCTACTATTTTATCACTATCTCTCGATTTTAATGCTGCTAATTCTACATATCTTGTTAATTGATCCTTGAAGACGAGTATATATTTATTCCCTTTTGATGAAACTGTTAATGGACCCATTATGTCCATAGCAATCTTTTGGAATGGTTGTTCTGCTAAAGGATATGTTTTTATGATTGCCTTCTTAGGCTTAGATCCTTTCGCTTCTTGACACGTGTGACAGCTTTTGCAAAATTCTTCCACTACTTTTTTTCTAATATTTTGAAAATGATATCTCCTTCTTAGTTTTTCTAGAGTTCTCTCTGACCCACTATGACCTTGTATTGAGTGAGTCATATCAATGGCTATATCTATCAAAGATTTGGGTAACCATATTTTATAGTTTTCTTTTATCTTTATATAAATCATATCTTTAAAGAATTTCAAACCTTTTATCCTTTTACCCTTTTGTAGCTCTTCGTATTCTTCCTTCATTTCGACTGCCTTTCTTTGTTCTCTTGAAATCGTTGCGGTATCTAATGTTAAAATTTCATCTGTTTTATCTATATTTTTAATGTTATTATTAAACTTACCTTTATCTGTTTCTTTATCTTTATTATTGGAGTTCTGATTTTTCTTGTTTTTAAAACTATTATTTCCTTTAGAATGGTGCTCTATCATATTGAGTTTTTCTTGTCTCGTTTCTTCTGCTCTTATCTCTTCATCATCTATTTCACCTGTATCAGGGATGTATCTGGATAAGAAATCTGCAACTGAGTTCTTCGTACCTTTTATATGTTCAAAGGTTGGATTGAAATCTGATACTGTTAAAGACCATCTAGCTAATCTAGCCGTTGGATAATCTTTCTTAGTGAATATTGCTACTGCTGCTGAATGATCAGTTTTCACTTTTATCTTATATCCATATATTAAGTTCTTAAACTTCCTCAACGCAAAGATAATTCCCAAACATTCCATCTCGGTAGGGGCATAATTCTTTTCCGCTTTTGACAAAGTTCTGCTTGCAAAAGCTAAAGGTAATTCTTCTCCTTTATCATTCTCTTGTAATAACACTGCACCTAAACCATGTATGGATGCGTCGGTTACAACAATAAATTCTTTGTTAAAATCTGGATATTGTACGATTGATCTTGCTAGCAATAAATCTTTCAGTTTATTCAATGATCTTTCTTGTTCCTCTCCCCAAATGAATTCTTGCTTTTTCTTAAGTAGTTTGGTTAGAGGTTCAGCAGTACTTGAAAAAGTCGGTAAAAGAGTTCTAAAAAATCCAAAGAAACCTAAAACTGAACGTACTTCTGGGACGCTAGTAGGTGTCCTTATTTTCGATAAAGTTTTTAGCTTCTCAGGGTCTACAGTGACCCCTTGACCTGAAATCAAGTATCCTAAAAATACTATTTCCTTCTTGAAAAATTGGCATTTCTCCAATTTAACTTTGAAATTGCATTTCCTCAGTGCTTCGAAAACTCTTGATAGACTATTGTAATGAGAAGGTACATCTTGAGAGTATATTATTATATCGTCAATGTATGATAGACAATCTATGCCTAGCAATCCACTTAATACCAAACTCATCACCCTACTGAAGACTGCGGGGGATTGTTTCAAACCCATTGGTAGAACGCGAGGCTGATAGCATCCTCTCTGTGTTCTAAAAGCTAGTAAGGGTCTACTCTCTTCGCTCAATGCTATCTGGTAGAACCCGTCGAGAACGTCGACACAGCTGAATATACTAGCTCGTCCTAGTGAGTTCACCGTATCCTGGATGAAAGGAATAGGGAAGCTGTCTCCTACAGACCATTTATTTATCTTCCTATAGTCGACACAAATCCTGGGGCGACTTCCAGACTTCTTCGGTATCACTAGTAATGGACTACTGTGAGGGGACACTGATGGTTCAATCAGGTTCTTCCTCAACTGGTCCTCTGTCCAGTTATTAATATCTTTCACAAAAGATCTAGGTTGCTGATACTGCGGAGTGAACAGGACCTTAGGGCATTTTTCATCTAGTTCTAGTTTAAATTGATAGTTGGGGAACTGCCCTATGGGATCATCTGCCAGTCCCACAACGTCTCTGTTTTTCATGAGAAAATCAATAATATTTTCAAGTTCCTCAGGTCGTTGTAACACTCTATACTTTTCTTCATCCTTCGTCAGTATCTCTTTGTATGTCATATATAATTCTTTCTCTGATAACCCTTCAGTTATTGTGGGTATCTTCCGTTTTTTATAATCTTTTCTGGACTCTTGCATGGTTTGTGCATGTATTTGCTTCATCATGGTATTGCGTGTTGCATTGACTCTTTCAATTTCTGTACGATTTCTTCTCAAGACTGGATAGGCTGTTGTTATAGCTTCACCCTTTATTATTTCAATAGGGCGGCTTCCTAAATTAATCAGCTCTATAATTATATTACCTTCCTTCACATTTGATAAAGTACTCCGTATAAAGATGGCTGCGCTACCTCTAAAGGCATCAGTTGGTACTGTAATTACCATGCTGTTATCAGGCAATTGTTGCGCTTTTTCATCTTCAATTTTAGCTTCTAAAATGTATTTAAATTTAGGTAAAATTCTTTTATTATTATTAAGTTTAACTATACACATTGTATCTGTGTCTTCATATAGATCAGGTTCTGCATTTATTTCAGGTGTGTATTTATCTAAGTTTTTACCATTATTATTTATTACCAACAACTTTTCTTTTATTCTTTCTTTATCTGCTGTTGACATAAATTGCTTCGTGTCACTTTGAACTCGAGAGTTATGGGCTACAGTCACTTCTGTTGAGGTCTTTAAGCTCTTTCCCGTCGAAGGCGATGACGGACAATCATCGTCAGCTTCTGGGACCCAATTATCTCTTTCTTCCTTACTGACATTCCACAAAGTATGTTCGTCTGCACATCTTTTCTTTCTATGCTTATGATGTGACTTGAGGCGATTTCCTAAGTTTCTCTTACTTGTAGTTGAAGTTGATGCTTGTTGGCTGATCAATTCCAAGTTCACATCTGTATCAATACTAGTTTGGTTCCACTTAAGTTCACCTCGGTTTGGTGTTATGGTATTAAACGTCTTACGTACCATTGACGTACACACAGGCTGTGTGATTTGAGTTTCAGACCTTGTACCGCCATACTGGCCTCTTAGCGGGTGCAGATTGCTTGTTTGAAAGCATTCCACATCTTGATTGTGTTGAATGGCTGAGTTTTCAGTGCGGGTTGCGTCACTCTTCCATCTTCTAGCCCCTTTACCATTCCTGGTTCTCTTTCCATTCGCTTTGGCATATTTTGGATACCTTGGGGCGCCTTCCTCAATATCCTTATACCACTTTGAATATCTAGGAGAGTTCGGTGTGTATCGTTGAGCATTGGATGGTGCGGTGCGGTACCGTACTGTGTCGTCACCATCAACCAATATCTTATTTTCAAAATCTCTTCTATGATTACTCCAATACTTTCTCTTCCAACTATGGTTGGGGTCTGGCAAAATTCCTTTTAATACTATTGCAACGGTCAGAGCTCTGATCATAACCGTGCTGATCACTTGCTTCAGAATTATATTCATAATTCTCTTCATCATGATCGAAATGTATCTTTTGATCAGATGGATGAGGAATAAAATCCTCATAATCTAACTCGTGAGCGCTGTGCTCATTCTCACTATAATTATTTTCTATGTCGGAATCAGATGATTGACCATTATGCTCATTCTCATCATAGGATGTGTATGAGTCTTCATCTGTATCTTTGCCAGTGCGCTGTATCATATTTGCCGATTCAAGCGCGTACTCCATATGAGTGCGGTTGTCGCCACTCTGGACATCGCTTTCAGAGTCCTCTTCAAAGATGTCTGACTCTTCTTCCTCACGGATTACAGGTAGATCCGGAGTTCTTGAGACTTTATAACAATACATGTCACCTTCAAAGACATCAGCCATGTGAGTCTGAGGTGGTCTTTTATATCTTTCTCTACTGGTATCCTCGTACCAGTCTTCGGCATCATCTTGGCTGTTTCTTGAGTACCTATTATTATTTTGGTACCAGCCTTTATTTCTGCGCCTATTTCTGCGCCTATTTCTGCGCTTTCTATTATTTCTCTGCCAGTTCTTTCTATTATTATATCGATTAAATCTTCTGCCTTTCTGCCATACAGGATTCGGTTGTCGTCGCCATGGGTTTGCACGGGCATAGTTATAATTACTATGGCATCGGCCCGATCTCTTATTCGGTCTACGACGTCTTATATTCTTCCTCCGTTGCTGCCAGCGATTCCCCGT
Source organism: Trachelipus rathkii (assembly GCA_015478945.1). Classification (NCBI taxonomy): domain Eukaryota; kingdom Metazoa; phylum Arthropoda; class Malacostraca; order Isopoda; family Trachelipodidae; genus Trachelipus; species Trachelipus rathkii. Next base: position 11,557 of record JABUQX010012396.1, read on the forward strand.
TGTTCCTGATGTCTTATTTTCGCAGATTACGTTCGATCGTTGGTTGGAACATTCCTTGTCCACCATTTTCGCGGATAGTTTTACCTTTTTGTCTACCATTAACGGTATCGGGTTGTTCACATCTACTTTTAAACCTGTGCCACCTTCCTCTTTGAAATAGCACTTTCTATCGTTCACATCTACTTTTAAACCTGTGCCACCTTCCTCTTTGAAATAGCACTTTCTATCCTTAAAATCGAATATTAGTGGGGTCTGTGACAGTATATCACAGCCTAAAATGAGATTACCTTCGAAATCACAGTTATCTCCTACAATTACAAATTTGAACTGACATGATCTATTAGCTATCTCTAATGTAAGTGTGGTGATTCCGTACACCTGTATTACACCCTGGGTAATACTTTCCAAGTTAAGTTTAATGTCTTTGGAAATTAAATAAAACTACCTTCTAAATCATTAAAGTGTGTGTATTTAAGAATGTTAAGGGACGAACCTGAATCGATAAAAGCTCGTTCATTATGATAATACTTATTATTATTGCTTAGAATACTACAATTTAAATAATATGCGGCTACTCTGGTGCGGTGTGGTGCAAGATTGTTTTGCTCCGCGTGGCTAATATTACACACTTTGTGCGGCAATGGTGTCTTATCATCCATGTTTGAAGCTACTCTGCCGCGTGGTGCTTCCTTGAATAGGTTATCTATTCTTGTGGCGCGCATGCGCGACGCCTTGCCTTTTCTAAAAAAGCTTTGTTCTGTACCTTAGCACACTGCTCCTTTTTATCGAGCTCCGCCATTTCATAATCTGATCCGCTTTCGCTTATTATACGATGGGTCAGCTTTCTTGCCATTTTCTGATCGCCTTTCTCCTTGTTGGGTGTCTCACCCCTTTCCAATATTTTACAACTCTTGTGTATATTGCCTCTAATATACTCTGCCTCGTCCGAGTCTTGTTCTGTACTGGACGGTTCTTCATACGAATCTCGTAGTAGTTCTTCCTTAGAATGAAAACGATGTATCTGTCTGGCATTCTGCATAGGAGGAGTTTCTGTTCCAGAAACTACTGCATCAGACACTTTATTTACCTTATACTCATTGCGATTTACCTTTTGGCTTGCTCCCTTCTCTGGAGTGAATCTCGGACTGGGGGAACTACTGCCCCTCCTTGACCTATTAAATTTATTCCAACGTACCCCTCTCGTGGGCGTTGCATCATCTCCTACTTCATTGTTAGTCGACCATGTTTGTGGTCTTCTTGGCATAGGGCTTGTACTTCTAAATCGTTGCCTTTGCCTACTACTACTTCTAGCTCTGCTGTTCCTTTGTTTATAGGAACCGGGATTATTGTAGGTTCTGGGATACTTGTGATCCTTACTGTAATGAGGATCGTAATTGCCTCTTCTATATTTGCGGTCATAATCTTTTGGCCAACTATTGCCAGGTTTTCTGTACCTTTCGGCTGAACTTGCTGGTCTAAATTGTGGTCTACTACCTCTATTGTCAAATCTATTCTCATTTCTCTTTATCCCTCTCTCAAAATTATCTCCTATTGCACTTATTTTATCATCAGCTCTTCGTCTATTATCTACTTTCTTTGCACTAAGTTTACTTATCAATTCAGAAGCTGTATTTTCTTTAGTAAAGATCTTTGCCACTTTCTCTTTAGTCTTTGCATCTGTGAACTTCATATAAGTGTTACCCCACAACAATACACTCTTCTCATCTCTTTACTCACTATTATACCATATCTCAATTCGAGTTCTTCAGAGAACTCTATCACCAATCTTCTTAACTTATGACAAAAAGTCGCTAGGGTCGAACTTTTACCCAATTTCATTGACGTAAGTTCTTCAAAGACCTCCCAAACACGAAATGACGTTAAAGGGGCTAAATTTTCAAGTAGTATCTTCTTAAATTCATCGTAAGAAGTTGCTTCAGAAAGCTCTGGGGTTGCTTCTAGCGCTATTCTTGCTGAAGAGTTTGCATCTGCGCTTATATGGACAAGGGCGCAAGTTATTTTTTCTTGGTCTCTGGTTATGCCCTCCTGAGCGAAGTTATGCTCAAGTATTTTTAACCACGAGTTCACATGGGGACCAGTGGATGCGGCACCGATTGCTGGGGGCCCATCCAATATGGGAATTTTAATCTTGGACATAAAAAGTCGGTTCACATTTACCGCCGTCATATTTTCTCTCTCGCTACGTTCGTCTTCTCCCGTCATATTTAAAGGATTCTCTAACACTGATATAGGTGTGTGTGGTGGTGTATGTGTGGGTTGCTGTGTAGCTAATGTTACCGGGGTCTCCGGGGGACTAAGTGGTGATCTCTCAGGAGTGATAGGTCTATCTGACCCTTGGGACATTTACTACCGAGCCTTCTCGTATTGACTCTCTACTACTTAAATTATATTAAAAGTTTTACTACTTTTAGTCCTCGTGACTAAACCAAAAAATGAAATTATTATATATATATATATCCTATATATATATATTTATATATATATATATATATAATCTATATCTATATTATTATAAAACTTACACACAACAGAAGTTATTACCTGTAGACAAATATAATATTATATTAGCTTGGTATATATATATATATAGTGTTAAAATATAAATGTATAAAAATTCACACCACCACAAACTTGTCACCTTATATATATCATATATTTTTATGTTAGAAAAATGTGAGTATATTATTATATATATATTATATAGCTATATTCTATATATATATATAGTATTATATATATATACTATATATATATTTTATATACTCAAATCTTTATCTACTTATTATTCACCTTTTTATACTTTAAAGAAATCGGGGATTTTTAAATTTGATGTAGGGGGTTCAAGAAAGTATGACTCGATGGTGTTTTGATATATGATGCAAACAAGTATTACAGCGTAATATAGAACAATGAATATACAAGTTGTTAATAAGGAGTAAGCGTTCTCGCTCATAAAATTTAAAAGTTAAAACTTCTTGTGTGTACCCAAATAGCACACACACACTTATGTGTATTTACTTTCTTACGCACATGTGTATATTTATATATATTTATATATATATAAATATGATGTGTCTAGGTATTGTTCTTTAAACGCTTTAATATTTGTTACGTTACTAATTATGGATGCAAAGTGGCTTTAAGCAAGAATATTATTTATAAGACTTGGTTTTGTAAGCAAATTGAGATGGTTTTATTGTAAAAAAAAATAGTGTTCTTCTATTTAACTATTTTTTTAGAGAGAAAAGATTTGTGGGATTGAAAATTTTCTTTAACAGATAGATTGTGTTAAATCAAGTGCAATGTTTTACTCTAATCGCGTAAAGTTTTTCTACTACTTTTAAGGGATTTTTAATGATTACACTGCCTCAATATTTTTCTTTACGTACTTGTGCAAGACTTTATGTGCAAATGAATATAAATACGACTGTATATTTATATATATATATATTTTTATATATATATATACTCATACAAAGTATTTATATTGGCACTTTCGACTTGTGATCTCTTTTGGATCTAAGCAAGTCAGAAATTACTGAGAATAGATACAATGAGAATTTAGACTGACCTTTTTACCACATAGATGGCGATTTGACCTTGTTCCTTTTGGAGTTTCCTTCTTGGGTTTTTGGACGTCTTGTTGTTAATGAAAATTTTCGGAGTTTTCGATTACTCCGAATGTACGATTTGTCTGGGCTTATTTAGACGTCACCAAATTTGGAACTCACTTACTTTTGAAATTTTTGTATTTATTTTCTTCACTGTTTATGAAATAAAGCACTTCTTTCTTCCGGATAGGACTTTGTAGGCTTTTCAATCTCAGCTCTATGTAGATGCGCCTTTGCACGGCTGCATCGACCTAGTTTCTTCTAAGTCCCGTTAAGATCGGACGTCAAAACTGAGCTGTCTGCCGTTTGTTTAGCTTTTCTAGGTCTTTTCTGTTTACGACAGGTTTTCTCAAAACCCCTTACTTTTTGAGCTGTTATACCGCTTCTGATGCGTGTTTGAAGTTCAAGAAGATTTTTTTCGGGTATTTAGCCCTAGGGTGTTTTCTAATATTTTTATAGCGGTTTTAGCTAAAACTGCAGCCTCTAATATGAATAAAAATACCTATCACGCTCTTAGGTATTCCTGGCTTTTGACTACTTCTTGAAGAAATGTATATGAAACTTTATTCAGTTTTAATTCTTTATTCTTATAGTTCTATATTTACATCAATAGATTATTGTCGTAATTTATGAAGTTAAGGAATTAAATTCATTAGTGCTTTCAGAAAGTTAATAAATTAATAAATGTCAATTTCAAAAGTTTTCAACAAATGTTTATATGTTTATTTAAGTTAGGTTATGTTAAGCAAATATTAAGCAATGTTTAAAAGTTTAAAATAGATATTTTAAAAAGGTTCAATATATTCTTAAAAAGTTTTAATTATAAAAACAAATTTTTAGAAGTTTTCAAAGCCGAATTGGTACTCTTAAAAGTCCTTTCTGTAATTTTAAAAATTTTCTCTGATATATATATATTTCTATATATATATATATTTGTTACCAAACATATATATACATATCATATATATATATATATATATATATATTATATTATACATCGTTTTAAATTGCAGCTACTATAGCCAAATATTATTTCTATATATATATACTATTTGGTTAACCAAAATATATATATGACATATCATATATATATATATATATATAATAAATTATATATATATATATTATTCTATATATATATAATATATATTATATTATATATCGTAATTTTAACTGCGCTATATATATAAATAAACGTCTTTATTGCAAATATAAAATTTAACCAACCTATGTATACACTTATGTTATATTTTTATAATTCACAATTGTTTTTTCAGGTATGTTATTAATATATATATATATTATATTTTATATGGTATGCAAAAAAAATATAGATTTTTAGTTTCGCGTTACACATAAATGTACATAATTTGTGTGTTTCCTGGCACACTCGTAAATATATTCCTTTTACGGCCCAGTTGCCTGGTTCACCACATAGTCAATGTAAAGTTTATGTGATTAAAATATATTTTTTCTCCGTAAGTATGAATATCCCTGTGATGCTAAATGACGTTTACTAATGTCTACAATCATACTATTCAGCTGTTCTTTTCACTATTAATATTAAAATAAAATATTAATTTATTTAAATTTAATTTTTTAAATTATAAAAATTTATTTTATTTTTTAATTAAAAAATTTTTTATTTTTTATTTTTAATTTTTTAAAAATTAATAATTTCGATGTGACTTTTGTAAATATTATTCTAATCAATATCCTCAAAATTATTATTAATATTATTTTTCTTAATTATCATTAAATTATTATCCTTAATTATTATTATTAATATAATTTTATTTATTATTATTAATATTAATTATTATTTTAATTATTAATATTATTTTTTATTAAATTATTAATATATTTGATAATTATTATTCCATTGATAATTCGTTTCAAGGTTAATTTTGTTTTGCAACTAAAATGGCTTCGAAATTTACAACAATAAAATTTTTAATAATAAAATAAATATTAATATTTATATCTCAAAAGGTTTTGAAGCTAAATAAATTTCAAAAATTTGAAAAATAAAAATTAGAACTTTAAATTAAAAGTTTTCAAATAATAATAAAAAATCAAACTGCATCGTCTACTTACATTTCCAAAAATATGTAAAGTTAATATTGTTGGGGACGGAATTTATTTTAAAGTAATATTTAAAATTTGTTTTTTAAATAAATAAATATAAAAAAAATGATTTTAAAATTAATTCTGAGATCGCGTTGATTCGCTTTACGAAAATTTCTAAGTTAAAATAAAATCTTGTAAAATTTTAATAAGTGTAAATTATTGAGAAAATTTTCTAAGTTCAAAATTTATTCAAAATTTTTCTGAGTTATTTTTTTTCGAAAATTTTTACAAGTTAATTTTATTTCAAAAAATTTTCTAAGTTCAAAAAATTTCTAAGTTAATTTTATTTCGAAAATTTTCTAAGTTAATAATTATTCAAAAATTTTCTAAGTTAATTTTTTTATTTCAAACTGTTTTTATTCTGAATTTTTTCTAAACTAATTGAATTTTGAAAATTTTTATAAGTTTATTTTATTTCAAAAAAAAATTTTCAGTTAAAAATTTTTATTTCAAAAAAACTTTTAAGTTTTCTTTGAAAAGTTTCTAAGTTAATTTTTAATTCGACGAAAATTTTCTAAATTAATTTTAATTCGATCAATTTAAAAGTAATTTAAATTTCGAAATTTTTCTGGAGTTAATTTATTTCCAAAAATTTCTCAGTTAAAATTTATCTCGATATTTTTTCATAAGTTATTTTTAATTCAGCTTTCATTATCACCGATAGATTAAACTCGTTTTTTTCTTGCTTGTATATAGTTGAGGTTGTCGGATAATGAGCTACTAGCTCTGATCCTTCCTTTTATGCCCATAGATGTTTATCGAAATCTTAATTTTGATTTAGCAACAGGATGGGCATCCTGTACAATGTTACGAAATTTCAACTTTTTATGCAAAAGAAAATATAATATGAAAATACTATTGCGCAAGTGGGAAAAACCCTTGGGGAAAAACCGTGTGACAATTATTGATATCGTGAGAATATTATTAAAATAAATGGTATTACATAATCTGTGTTTTTCCAAATAATTACAAATATTATTTACTAATTATTATTTTAATTGTTTTATATATTTCCCATATCCTGTTGGGTTTTTATAATTAAGCAATCGGACTTTTCAGACTGCCCCCCCTTTAAAAATTTTAAAATTTAAAATTTGCAAAGTAAGTAAGTAAAATTCAAAAAAAAATTTTTTGAAAAATTAAAAATTTCTAAGTTTAAACTAGTAAGCTATGTAAAATGAGTTAATAATTAATTAAATACTATTTCAGTTAATACATGGTGTTATTAAACCTTCAATGCTGGTATGTATTGTACAATTCCATGAATTGGTTGATCGCTCAGTATGTTGATCGATACTGAGTACTGAAACATCTGATGCATTTGATGCAAAATCATCATGAATTCTTCATTCGATAATCGTTTGCATGGTCTTCCTTTGCGTCTCATTTTCAGTTGTATCTCTCAGTATTATCCCAATAATTTCAATTGCCAGTAACTGGAAAGATAAATATATTCGGCAGTATGGCAATTCAAAAAAAATCTAAAAGTATGTTAACTGTGAGTAGATTTTAGAATATGATGGTTTGGAAATGTTACAGTTAAGTTGTAATGTAAAAAAAATTAAAATGTTAAAAAATGTTAAAAGTTCAAAAGAAAATTGTAAGTGTTTGAACAAATGTAATGTCGATTACCATGTAAAAGTAAATGATATAGAATAAGTACTATGTATTTACTGTTAAAAGAGTCATATAGAATCGTATATGAAAAAAAAAATAGAAAATGAAAAATCGTAAAAATTTCAAAAAAAATCTTAGGGATTTGATACTAATATTTTATTAACTTTGGTCAAACAAAAATATATAACCATTTTAAAGTAAAATTAATATTAAGTAAACACCTATTAAATATATTAATTATAAACATCAGTTAAATACTAGTTAAATATTAATCAAGATTACTCCTAAAATTCTTTGGTTAGGTATTCAAAAATTTCAAAAATCAATTAAGATTAGTATATAAAAAATCTCAAAAAAATAAAATCAATTGTTTATCTTTCTAATCCAATCACGATTGGTTAAAGTCTTCCTCTTATTGAGAAACTTTCAGTGTGTGACAATCTAGTGGTAGCAGTATATTCTCTTCCTTGCCATGTTAAGTTCCATCTTACTGGTAAAGTATTTAAAAAATATTGTGATCTGTAGCTATAAGAAATTGTTTTTCCTACTAGTTGTTCGCCTAAGAACTTGAATATTGTTTTAATGTTGTTCCTTTTGTATTGTCGTAGCCATATTCCTATTAGATCTCTGGTGTTTGCATATGATGAAGGTAACAGTTCATATTTCAGTTTCAAAACATCTATTTCACTCATATAATGTGTTAGCTTTATTGGTATGTCAAACACGTCGATGGTCCATGCTTGAATACACATTGTCATGAACAATTCTCTGTTGTTGATGAAATCTGCTCCATTTACTATCTCTTTGATCATTGTATGTTCTATACCTTCTTTTGAATGAATGCTTCTAAGCTTTAATAATTTATATAAAATTCTTGGGGATATTCTTTTTCCCATACTTCGTCGTGTTACTGAATCTATGTTATTCCAAAATTTTGTTAAAAGTTCTCTATAATTAACAGGATAACTTTCTTCTAAAGTTATTTTCTCTAAAATTACCTCTAAAATATCACTAAAACCTCCTAGATAAACTAGTTTTCTCACTATATGCGCACATTCTGTGCAAAATAAGCTTTGAAATGGATATTCGAGCAAAATTGACAAATGTGCTGTCATTTCATCACCATTTCTTAATGAATATAATACATTTCTTTGTCTATCAGCTTTAGTTAGCATGTTAGAGATTTCGTATATGGTCTTAGTGTTAGTATAAATTGGTCTAATGGATCTAATTATGTTTCTGTTCTTCCTCATTATGGCTTGTGCAATGATTTCCAACTCTTCCCATTCTTGAATATCATTCAGTTCTTGAACTATCTTGCTAAGTTTATTCTCGTTACCATTTGACAAACAATCTTCTAGTAAAAATAATCTGCTATTATGTCCGTTGTATTCTCCTGGTACATAATCATCTAAATATACTTGTACTCTTGCGAAATCTTCATTGTTATTTCTTAAATGTTCTTTAATTCTAGTGAATACTTCACTATCTTTAATCATTCCTAGATGATCAAAACAATCGTGACCAAACATATCTACTACGTCACCTATTTCCATTGGAATACGGTATATAACTCGGGTAGTAACCCAGTCAATTATATAGTCTTAAGATATATATCAAACTTATATAATGGACAATTAATTGCAATATATATATATAAGACTGACCTGACTAGATTCACTGTTTGTTTCCCGTATCTGTATTTTGTGCTATTGTATCAAAGTTCTAGAGATATATATATATATTGAATCGCCCTTTTCCTGACGCATTTCGCGTTCCAAATATAACTATATAACGATCTTAGAACATCGTTGGTGAAATCGTCATTAACTCCCAACTTTGATCATAGATACGTTCTTGGATATAGATACTTACTCGACTTCCTCTATCGCTAGCAAACGATTTTAGTCAATTACAAAAAACACAAAATTCAACCAAATCTTAAAACTATTGGTAATAAATACTTTTGTTGAAACCTTACCTTAAATTAAATTAAATGAAAACTAAAATTATAAAATCTCAGAACTACCTTTATGTTTAATAATACCGTTAAGTAATGAACTTAAAGTCAAAGGTTATTAGTATAAAAAGAAAATCAATAAAAAAATATTGTTTATTGTAAATATATTATACACATATAATAATCAATATGTACATACAAATAAAAATTCGACATCTTTCTTTACTCCATTACCATATATCATTATTCAACTTTTTAGCAATAAGAGATAGTAATGAACTTAGCTTATAACTATCTTTCCTACACTTAAATGTGACTCCTTCTTTAATACTTCTTAGATATCTAGAACTTTCATATATAGGTACTATCTGGCTGTTTTCTTGAGAAATATCAATTTGGGGGAGATATTATGATTATATTACTGGAGGTAAATTATAGTACAGATCTATCTTATACTGGCAATTCTGGTGATAGTAATATATTATAATAGTTCGAGTGTGAATAGTCTTGTTTGAACAGGTGATGCTTTCTTATCAATACTGACCGGTTATTGATGTTTTGGTCTATAATGAACAACATCTTTTTCTTACCATCTAGTTCTTCGAATAGGTTTATCCAACAATACCGGTTGTGATACTTAAGATAAGCTATTGCTTGTTCTTGCATCACCGAACATTTCTTCTGTTCTTCATTACCCGAATTTTTGGCTCATCTGGTTCTATTAGCTGTTTATTTTCGCTTTCCTTGAGTGCTGGTTCTGCCTGACTACTGGTTCCATATCTTCATCTACAGCTTCAGGTGCTCCATCTTCCTCGTTTAATTGTGATTCCTCCGTTATATTTCTATTGGTTTTAGGTGTTCTCAATAAATATACTCTCTTAGTCTCATTCATCATCGGCATCTTCATGTTTCCATACTTATTATTTTATTTTGTTTACTTCTTCGTAGTTTAACATAATGTTTCTGTCTAGTGTCTCGAGGATATATTTATATACGTTTCTTTAATAAATCTTCTCATCTCTTCCTCGCTGCTTCTAGGCTACTTTAAATTATTCTAATTCTTACTATAAACTCACTATCAGACATAGACTATCGACAGAATCTCTTAAGATCATACGGTAATCCTTGTTTACAAATTTCATTCCGTACGTCTTCAATTCGAAATGGATATTCCATATATTTCGGGACAGTTGATTAAGACGTGGGTGGTTGGATTCTCTGAGTCGTACCACCAAATACTCCTATCTTTATCGGTCTACTCTTTTGCCGGTTTGCCTGCTTCACTGAGTCGAGTATCTTTTAACTTCCTTTCTACACTATATATCACACTGGCTTGTCTTCTTAATTTCATATTTATATTCATACAAACTTTTCTATCTTTTCATCCTCTATATTCAGTCATACAGAGATTCTATAGATAATATTATATTAGGTTCGACGGGTGGTATGTTGATGGCATATCGCTTCGTGGTAGCCATAGAGTAAGAAATAGGGGGATGTTTTAATGCAGACTTTGTGTTACTGGTTTGTATGGTGTTATTTTATAGCTGCTTGGGGCAGGTAAATATTGGTCAAATCTCGCTGATTTATCTTTGATGTAACATCTCAGACAGTTCGCGTATATTGCGTTTGTTGTTTCCGCGCGCCGGCCCTCCGGCTCCGAGACAAGACCCTTGCTATTGGCGGTGTAGCTACTTATTTCTTCTTTTGCTCTATCCTTCTTTCTAAATTTTCTTCTCTGTCTTCTTTTTTCTTGATTTTTCTTAATTTTCTTATATTTCCACTATCTCTTTTCTCTTTTCTGAAATACTCTCTCTTCTTTTTTTAAGTCTTAATAAATTTTCTCTTGTCATAATACCCTTTCTACACATGAG
>JABUQX010012397.1:0-5000 GCA_015478945.1 Trachelipus rathkii
CAATGGCACACATTTGTTGGCCAATTTGATAAATGAACCTTCTGGTCATTTTGAAAACTTCTGCAGGATGTCTCCTCAAGATTTTGAATACCTACTTCAGAAAGTAATCTCTGATATTAAAAAGAGGATACCAGGTGAAAAAAAATCTAGAACGTTTAGCCATGACACCAATGTTTCTTGCAACAGGTGATAGTTTCAAAAGCCTACATTATTCATTCAGTATTTCATCTCAACTGATATCCAACATTATTCTAGAAGTATGCACTGCTCCAATCAACATTTTAGTAGACTCCGTAAATGTAATTTTGTCTTTCATTGAATGTTGCAACAGTTTTTAAATACAAATACAAAATTTTAAAAGAATTTGATAAAACCATTCGAGATTTTCTGAAAGGGCTATTTTTCCCCAAGAACGAGCTTGTATAAGTTCGGAGTTAAAAAAAATTGTAAGAGCAATAACTGCAAACTAAGTTTTATTATTAGTTGTATTTGAGTAACAATTTCCTTCTTCATAATAATCAGTTATGGTATAATTTAAGATAATAAAAATTAATATCGATTGTATGCTTCAATACTTTTAAGCAGTTTTTAAAGTTGATATTTTACACATAATATTTATACTTTGGTAATTTCTAAATTCCAAGTACTTACAAACATTGAAAAATCGTTTCCAAGACTGAAAATCAACGGATCAAGTAATGAAGCCAAAAATATGATAGAACAATTTGCAGAATATTTTACCAGTGTTGGTAAGATTGCTTGGCAGGAGAAATACTACTAAGTAATAAAGCAGAAGTAGAACTATAACTCCATAAATATTAAAAGGTTTAAATATATATTGCACTAAAGCAAAGCTAAATAAATTTTACTATTGCAATTATATTCTCTTTCTCCTGAAAAATTAGTATAGACTTGGATTTTCCAAGCAACCTTATAAAAAGATATAGTTTTATAAGAAATAATCAAGGACTCAAAGATACATTTCAATTTTACTATTTACTTACTTTCATGTAATATAATTAAAATATAATTAAATTATAATAAAATATAATTAAAAAACTGAGATATGAACAACCAGCTTAATTAGAAATTTACATTATTATTTCAAAAAAATATATTTTTTTAATAGCAATAGAAATGTTTTTTGCAATTACAGAATAATAATATAATTAAAAAAGTGAGATATGAACAACCAGCTTATTAGAAATCTATATTTTAAAAAGAAAAAGAAAAAGAAAAACTTCAATAGCAATACAAAGTTAATGAACATCAAAGCTAACAGAACAATTGTTATATCAATGTAAAATTTCTTTCCATTGCAGAAAAAATACATCAAAATCAATCAGCTCCTTCCTTATATATATATATATATATATATATATATATATATATATATATATATATATTATTATATATTATATATATATATATATATATATATATATATATATATATATTATATATATATATATATATATATAAGAAGAAGAAGATATTAAGTTATTATATATATATATGTTATTATTATTATTATTATTATTATTATATTATTATATATATATATATATATATATATTTATATATCTTTTTTTGTTCAATTTTTTTTTTTTTTTGTTACTTAATAAATAAGAAATTTTACATCTAAATTAAACATCTAAAGATTTACAGATTTACAGCAATTCACTTAATTAACAATACCACTTCAAAGCTTTCAAACCCGTAATCTAAGTAAAATTTTAACAACAAAGTCCTAAATCAAAAATGCATAATCCTAGTAACATCTTGGATATTGGCAGCAAAACTAAAAAATTTATTCATTGAAAAATGTAGAATGTATTAAAATAGCGCACAAATAGCAGTAATATTTCCAAGTATTCTGAAAATCATGTCACAATTTTACGTATATCTATGTATATAGCTTATTGGTATAGAGTATATATAGCAGTATATATATATATATATATATATGTAGTATATATAGTATATATATATTTATAGCATATATATATATATATATATTGCAGTGAGTGTATAAACATATATATCAGTTATTATATATATATATATATATATATATATATATATATATATATATATATATTATAAGAAATTATTCTTGGCAGAATAATTTCTAATGTGCAATTAGAACAGTTAGTGAACTGCTCATTCCTAAACTGAGAACGTCTATCTTAATATACATAAAATATGCTAAAGAATCAAATAATCACTCACCTATGGTTTATATAATCTTAAAGACAGTTACGATTTCAAAGTAATTTATTACTTGAGGTAAGCCTTTGAATTGAAGGCTAATTATAGTAAATATGAATACGTAGTTATAAGTATATTCTTAGCTTATGGCCTAAACGATCTTCCGGACAAAGAGCTTGTCCCAAACTAAAATCAGGTTTAGTGAGATAGAGAAGTTGAGTATAAGGTTAAAATAGAACAAAAAGAAAAGTACACCTGACCTAATTTTATGTTGGGCACTGTTTACTCTTTTAATAAAAAGGAGATAGTTCAGAACCCAAGACTAAAAATATTATTCAAGTTTAAAGGTAAATGAATACTTTACCGTTATAGCTCACGGCTACATTTTTAAAACCTAGTTATATCAGCAATCTGCTCTGCGCGACTCTCAATTTTCAAGTGCCTCGTTTTTAAGTATCAAAACAAACTTTTGGTGTTGCCTGACAAAATGTATTTTTCAAGAAAGTCTCCAAAACACCCAAACAGTATTGAGATACAAGAATACTCTAAAATCTTGTAAGCATTTTAAAAAAGACCCAAGTTCAATTTAAAATAGTTAATAACAACATAGTAAGGTTTAATACAGGAATAAAATATTTCTAATAACCTCCCGACAAAAAGAATTTGCTGAAAGAACACAAGAACATAAGAAATGTTCTTATGCTCCTTCAGCAAATTAAGGGAAGCAGTGTTCGAAGTGCAAGCAATTTTTTAAACAAATTTCAATCCAGAGCAGCATGCGATAAAATAAAACAATCAAAAAATAAGTCCAGCATGAATGCCAGATATTCTAGTAAACAAATATAAACTTTATATGCAAGAGACCAAATTAAAGTATTAAGTAGTTACTAAACAAGAGTTCAAGCCATATGTTGTACAATATAAGCAAAATATTCAAAATATCTATATTCTTAATGTCTTAATGTCTTCTTAATGGCAATCACTAAGGAAATTCAGAATAAATTATTCAAATATAATTGAACAGTCCATAAGGACTAGTATGTAAATCAAAATAAATTGAGCAAAGCAAAATTTAAAAAATAAGACTTTAGCTTTGAACCAAGTTTGCTTAAGATACAGTATAATAAGCACCAATGTAAAACCAGAGACAAAAAAAAGGGTGATAGGAGTATAATCTAGCACTGTTGTGCAACCTGTTTAATCCAGAATTAAGTGAGAAAACAAAGTTCAAAGCAAAATACCTTTTTTTTTTTTAACTATATCAAAAAACATACCACATGGGTCAAAAGTATTTTTTTTTAAACATGCTAAAGGCCAAATATATGGGACCAAACATGTGTATAAGTAAAGCCAAAGGCTAATTAAGTGTAAAAGGTTGTGTAAATGTTTAAAACCAACAGGTCAAATATGAAGGACCAAACATATATAAATGTAAGGTCATGCAAATATTTAAAAGCCAAAGGCCAAATTAATACAAATGTGAAAAACACACAAAGTTAATTACACAAACTATGTAGTAACTATTTCAAAATACCAGTGTGTCTAATCAAATATTCATAAATAAAAAATTTTTTTTTCAAAGGAAGCCGATGATGGCCAAATGCAAAAATAAACAAACATATGTAATGTCAAATAAGTTTTTTTTTTTAAAAGCCCATAGGCTAAATAATATAAAGGGACTACACATATGCAAAAGGTTAATGTAAATGTTTAAAAAATATATATATATATATATAAGGTCATGTAAATGTTTAAAAGCCAAAGGCCAAATAAAGGACCCAACATATATATATATATAAGGTCATGTAAATATTTAAAAAACACATGTAATGTATGTAAGTAAAATTTATAAAGGAATTTTTATTCCAAAATATGCCAAATAAGTGCAAAAGGTTGTGTAAAAGTTTTAAAACCAATAGGTCAAAAAATAGATATGAATGTTTAAAGGAAGACCACTACCCAAAGATAGAAGTCTTAAAACAAATCTTTAACGCGGAAACCGTCTGACGACAGTAGTCCTAATAAAATATTAAAGCAAAGAAAGATGGCATTAGCCTATCACACATATTAATTTAATGTAATTAATTTAAAAACTTAAAATAAGCCTAATAACGCATAAGAGCAATGTTTAAAATATTAAAAAAATATGCTTCATGCAAAAGCCGAATGTTAGGTAATAGTAGAGCAGAAGTGTTCCATCACCGATTCTTATAAATTTACAGCATAAAATAATTATTAGGCCTAAATACAAAGAGAAGATACTATTCGAGAATAGAATCCTAAGCAAAAAGTTATTTACAACATTTAAGCAAAAATAAACCTAAAATTGTTAATCTAAATACTACAACTAATTTCAATCTAAAGCAATATTTACAAATTATTTGTGCCCTTTTATGCACAAAGCAGTGTGTCTGCGAAAGTAGCAGTACATGCAATTAATATTATTAATTTTCTTAAAATTAATTTTCTTTTTTTTAAATATCCAAGTTGCCCCCACCATATCCGAAAGGGAATAGAAAGCCTATATAAGGTAAAATCAAAATGAATACTGTAAATATGAATAAAGGTCCTAAAATATAGTGGCACTTTAAATTCATGTAAAGGCTCATAAATCGCAAGTTCAATAGGCTTACATTTTATCTTGGTATTAGGGTTAATTTTTATAAGCCAGAATAGAGTAATTCCAATAATAATAAATATAAGTATAAATTTAAATTTAATCCCTTCAAAATAAGATAACAAGCTGGGTAAACACTTGAAAGGTATTGTATACTTCATTTTAGTATCAA
>JABUQX010012397.1:10000-32500 GCA_015478945.1 Trachelipus rathkii
TCATTGTTACTTCTTCTTATCTGGAAACCTAGATCAAAGAAACAAATGTTCAATATATATATATCTTCTTCTTCTTCTTCTTCTTCATCTTCCTTCTATTTTCCCAAGAATGGGAGTAAGGTGCGTGACGAGCATCGGAAAAGAAAAGCAGTAGAAGAACATGACAAAAGTTGAAAAGAAAGCCCAGCCTTACCGCCCCTTCAGTACCATTACTTAGTGAGAACTCGTCGTCCAGTCAAAAGCTTCATGGGACAGCGATGGACCCTCACTATGGTAGATCGTCAATGTAAGGGTTCATTCCTTGGCCCAGGTGGGCCACAACCATACCCCCTCACAATCCCCCGCCATTCACTCCTGTTATACACCTTTCTTCTCGCCTCTACCAAACTCACATTTCTCTCCTTCAAACATTCGTTTACTGACTCAATCCACTTTTTCTTCGGTCTCCCAGCCGGTCGGTTCCCAACACACTTGCCACTATACATCCGCTTAACCAACCGACTATCATTCATCCTTTCCATATGACCAAACCATCTCAACATACTTTCATTTATTCTCTCATTTACCCCTTTCTTCACACCAAATAACTCTTCTTAATACGTTCATTCCTCATTTTATCAATTCTTCACACCTAGCACACCCCAAGATTGTCCATCTGAACACATTGAACTTTAGATCTATACTTCTTATTCAGACCATAGTCTCAATTACTATATGGTATAACATAAACCACATACCCTCATGTAAGACCCTAGCACACTCAAGACTTAGTCCCTTTACATTCACCAACGATTTAATTGCACCAGCCACCTTCCTGCCATTCACAACTTTCCTACTACACTCTGCATCATCCGTTCCCTTCTCATCCAACATATACCCTAAATATTTAAACTCAGACACTTGTTCCAGCTGCTCACCATCTAACATAACTTCACACTGAGGACTGTCCTCACTCACAACCATAACCTTAACCTTATCCACGTTAACTTTCAAGCCTCCCTTTTACACACACCCTGCCAAATCTCTCTACCAATCCTCTCAAATCCCCTCTTCAGATTCGCCACACACAACCAAATCATCCGCATATAATAGGTAGGGCTCCCTCCACTCATCTCCATCATTCTAACACCATTTCCTGCCACCCCCACCTCTCGAATTCTTTCATAACCCCATCCATATACAAATTGAATAACCAAGGAGACATAACACAATCCTGTCTCACTCCGCTATTAATCCTAAACCAATCACCATTGACACCATTTATTCTTATACACGCTTCACTATCGTCATACATACTTTTGATTCCATTCAGAAGCCTACCACCAACACCATATATCACTAACACCTGCCATAGAGCTCCCCTATTAACCCTATCATACGCCTGTTGCAAATCAAAAAAACCTAAATATAATATATATATATATATATATATATATATATATATATATATATACAGTTATTTAAATATAGTAAGAGTGGGTCGAGTGATGATGCTTAAAAACCTAAATATAATATATATATATATATATATATATATATATATATATATATATATATATATATATATATATATATATATAGTATATATATATATATATATATAGGTAGTTACTGTATTGTCTTATTTTTTGTTTATTTTTATCTCAAAATTAGAAAAGTTGTTAAGTAAAAAGCTTGGGTACAGGCCTTAGTAGCAAGCTTCAGACCATGCCAGAAGCTTGCCACTAAATAATTTTCTTAAAAAACTAAACTTAACTTAACTTTTCAGAACTTGGAAATTTTTTTGAACTTCGAAAATTTTTTCAGAAAAAAGTCACAGTACAGTTGAATAAAAAAACCCTAGCCAAAGTTATTTGACTAACTGAATATTTGAAAAAAGTTTCAAAAATATATTTTAAAAATTTTTTGCAACATTTTACTCAAAAATTAGACCAGAAAATCTAAAATTTATGGTTAAAAACAATGTATTAAAACTTAATTTTTATACAATAATAATAATAATAATAATAATAATAATAATAATAATAATAATAATAATAATAATAATAATAATAATAATAATAATAATAATAATAATAATATTTGGGCAGAGATTGATCTGGTCTTGAGATGGATGGATGGAAGCAAGATGCAGTACTGTATTCGGTCGGGTAATTTTAATCCCTCTGAAAAAATTTATAATGAATATAGTATACCACAAAGAATCGGATGGTATAAAATTCTAATATTTATAATTATAATACTGGGAAAGGAGATAGGCTATTGGTTATAAAAATGCTGCTTGCAAGATAACTTGGAGGTGACTGACCTAAACTAAACAATCACCAAAATATATGTAACTTATAATTCTGCCTCCTCTCTCAACTTCTCAAATATCAAAATATAAGACTAGCCTATGGAGTAACAAATTCAGTAGGAAAAAAAAATTTAATCAAATAATTGACTAAATGGTAAAAATGACTGAATTATAAAAATGAGACTAGTTTATATTATTGATATTTATTTGATAAAACAAAGGTTGCAGCAATCCAATTTTAAAAAAATTTTTTAATCTTTCATCTGGTTATTGGATTTATGGTAATTCAGTATAAATATATATGGTATAGTCAAGGTTCTGCCCTAGACAAAAATTGTTTATGGAAACTGAATTACAAATATAAAATGGAAAAAGGATGAAAGATTGGTTCTATTCTGAATGATTGCAAATTTAGTTACACTGGATAATTATGCAAGCAGAAAAAATGAGCATAAATATAGCCTATTTATAAAGTAAGCAGCCTATGGCCTAGCTTAAGATTTTGGTTTTTTATAATAACTTAAAAATAGATAAATTTTTTACAGAGTTTATTTTTTTTTATATACACTTCAGGCAAATAAGAAGGAGATTTATAACTAAGAAAAACAACCAGATCTCACCTTGTTATTTCATGTAGTTTCCTTCTATAGACGTCGCATTTATTCCTAAATGCGTAGGATTGATTGGGCTTGAAAAAATTGGAATCAGCGAAAGTTGTTTTAGCTGTTAAACATGTTTTTTAAGATCTTCTATTACAAAATGTTTTTTCTCATCTGCACTAGAATAGTTTTTTTGGTTTCACCCCTAGGGCTCTTCGCCTCTGTTGTTGTAGGTCCAGCGCTAGCCTAATATATAATAAAAAAAGAACAAGGCCTTCGCCTCGTGGAAAAAAATTAGTCCAAAGTTAAACAAAGCTGCTTCCATCTCATGAAATTATTTCTTGTTGGAGACAAAATACTTCAATATTCTTATATTATATTTGTAACTCTGAACCAAGAATGAGATATGGAAATTTTACCTAGGTATAAACTCCTTCTTAAATTTTAAATATTAAAATTTGAAATAAACTAATACATTATAAAATTAATTAATTAAAGATTTAGTTAAAAGTTTAATAAATACATTACCAAAATCTAAATTTATGCTCATTTTTACTGTTGCTTTATCCAGGTATGTTTTGTGAAATTTAAAGAATATTAGTTTTACTTCTTGGCATCAAAATCTTGAAAAGTATTTAAAATTAACTAAAAAATATTTTATAGGAAAACTTTGTTTTGTACACTCCCACCAGAACTGTTCAATTTATTTAAATTTATTCAGATAAATTTACTTAAATTGAACAAAAGAATCAATTTTTTTTTAAATAATTAAAAAAATTTGTTAAATGAGCATGAAAAAAAAGAAAAATCCACTTAAATTGAACTAAATAAAAAAAATTAAACTAAATATCTAGAATAATTATAAAATGTAAATGCACTTCAATTCTATGTAGTCTTAGCATTTTAAAATTACAGTAAGTTTTAAGAGCAGCATTGTTTTCAGTCAGTCTCAATGCAGCATTATGGTTATGTTTCTCAGGAATGGAGTAAATTATTGAATAGCTTTCAACATGGCATTCTAAAAAATTTGGCACTTTTCCTCTATCAAATGGGAGGAGGTTTTCATTCTTATGCTTAAGTTTTAGCTTATCAAAGGAAAATTTAGAGAATTGTGAACACCCTTTCAGATATTCATGATGATGGTTTTTTCCCCTTTGGTTAATATTTAAAACACAAGTATTTTTATTATTATCTGGTATAATGTTTGAATTTGGAGATGTAGCAAAAATTGTGGCTTTTACATATAATTTAGTATCAGATTTATCAGGCTTAAGGAAATCTGGTCCTGAGAAACAGTTTGAATTTTTTAATGGTTTTGGGGGAAAGCATGGTGAAATACAATTATCAAACCTAGCCAAAATTAAAGGAGTTAGATACTTTCCAGAAGCTTTATGTAATTTTTTTTCTTCAAAAACAGAACACTTTTGCAACTTTTTTCTTTCACATAGGAAAGAATCTAACAAAGATAATGCTACTGTACTGTCTTGATAGATGGGAATTGATTCTACTTGAATAGCTTCTATATAGTAATTACCACAAAGTACATTATGCAAATTAAAAATGAATTCTGTAGTTAATGTAATACTCAAGGATTCAAAGGTAGGGATATGTTTACATTTGGATTTGGTATTTACTGAACTATTCTGCACAATAACAAATTTAACTCCATTATTCATATTGGAAATAAGGTCAATTACCCCAAGTATAATTTTACATGTGTCCCACTGAAGTACTGAAAATTTAACAGTGAGGGAAGGTAATTGAAAATATGGATTTAAAATCAATTCACCCACTTTGGGGAGGTTAAGCATAAATGGTTGCAGTCTCAAGCAATAAGGCTGAAGAATGAGAGGAAATGTATAGCAAGAGTATGGTAGGCCTACTTCCTCAACTGTGTTTTCAAATTTTTGAGAAGAGGGAGCAGGGGCCTCCTTTACTTCTGAGGAATGTTCTTTAAACTCACTCATATTCAATGATGTGTCTTTGTGGCACTGGTCATATAACACCTCCTTAGCACTATCTAAATTCTCATTTATTTCATCATCTACAATTTCATTACTCAAATTACACTCAATCCCACCTTTCAACTCATTTACTAGCTCAACATGAGATTTTGACCCTGAATGAGGAATCATGTTATCTGTATTAGAGTATATATGGGGTGTATTGAAAGATTGTTCCATTGTAGCACAATAAATGATTGCAAGGATCTCTTTACATTTACTTTGATAGTCAAGACACAAATTATATTCCTGTGCAAACTTATCAGCATCAAATTGTTTGGAAAATTGGATATCTTGTATTTCATTATCCAGATATTTTAAAGATTTCTCCTTATCTTCAACCATATATTTTATTTTATTCATTTCCACTAAGGATGTGGGAATATTGGTTTGGATTTTACTTAACTCTAAGGTAATGTCTCTTCGGATGAATTTACGTTTTAATATTAAAAGGTTTAAACTAGCCATATTGAAAAGAAAAAACTTATAAAAATTGGAACTAATAAAATCTGAAACATGTACAATATGTTAATACAGTTTAACTAACTTTTTTTTTTTTTTTTTTTTTTTAATATATGATATGAGTTTTGATGAAACTCAATGATCGTATTTCAAAGTTAGAACAAAAAATTTTTTTTTTTTTATATTTTAACTGTATTAAAATTCAAAAGATATGATAAGCTTATATGTATAAGTTCTGAATCAAAATAGGCCAAATATAAAGGAATTTATTTATTTATTTATTTATTTTTATTTATTTATTTATATATATTTATTATTATTATTATTATTTTTTTTATATCAAATTAAAATATGCAACAAGCTTTCGGCAAAAGAAACTATGCAAAAATGGTTTTAATAAAAAAAATAAATTGTAGGCCAAAATACCTAAGACCAAGAAAAATGAAAAATGGTAAAACTCGTTTTGGCAATAGGTCTATATAAAATGGGCCAAAAAAATCTTTCGGAGAAAAAAAAATCTTTAAGCGAAATACTTTGACTGAAAAAAATAAATCGTAAACAAGTTTTTCAACTAACGTTGTCTGAAAAATATTTTGACGAAATGAAAAAAAATTCTTTTGCGAAAAATATTTTGACAAAAAATCAAATCGTTGACAAAAAAACTTGGAAAAAAAATTGCGAAATTTTTTTTCTTTTTTAGAAAAAAATAAAATCATAGACAAAACTTTCAACTAAGGTTATGGAAGCAACAAATTGTGCTTGCACATATAAAATATGCAAAAAGTTTTGAAAAAGAAATATGTGAAAATTGTTTCGACCAAAAATTGGTAAATCGTAGAAAATTGGTTTCGACAAAAATATGCGAAATATTTTGGAAAAATCAAATTTAAGAAAAAAATGGTATTTAAGTTTGCTTAAAAAGTAAACTTTAAACAAAATACAAATATAAAATATGGTTGTGAGTTTCGTAAAATTATAATTTGAAGAATTCGCAAATATTTAAGAAAAAATTTTTTTGGTTATTTTTGTAGCTGACCTATTTATAAAGCCCAGATCAATCCTTTTTAATTACGCCTTGCCTGTCCTGTCACGGTCGCCATGAATAAAAAAACCCTAGCCAAAGTTGTTTGGCTAACTGAATATTTGAAAAAAGTTTCAAAAATATATTTTAAAAAAATTTTGCAACATTTTACTCAAAAATTAGACCAGAAAATCTAAAATTTATGGTTAAAAAAACAATGTATTAAAACTTAATTTTTATACATTAAAAATATAATAATAATAATAATAATAATAATAATAATAATAATAATAATAATAATAATAATAATAATAATAATAATAATATTTGGGCAGAGATTGATCTGGTCTTGAGATGGATGGATGGAAGCAAGATGCAGTACTGTATTCGGTCGGGTAATTTTAATCCCTCTGAAAAAATTTATAATAAATATAGTATACCACAAAGAATCGGATGGTATAAAATTCTAATATTTATAATTATAATACTGGGAAAGGAGATAGGCTATTGGTTATAAAATGCTGCTTGCAAGATAACTTGGAGGTGACTGACCTAAACTAAACAATCACCAAAATATATGTAACTTATAATTCTGCCTCCTCTCAACTTCTCAAATATCAAAATATAAGACTAGCCTATGGAGTAACAAATTCAGTAGGAAAAAAATTTAATCAAATAATTGACTAAATAGTAAAAAATGACTGAATTATAAAAATGAGACTAGTTTATATTATGTGATATTTATTTGATAAAACAGAGGTTGCAGCAATCCAATTTTAGTTAAAAAAAAAATTGTTAATCTTTCATCTGGTTATTGGATTTATGGTAATTCAGTATAAATATATACGGTATAGTCAAGGTTCTGCCCTAGACAAAAAATTGTTTATGGAAACTGAATTACAAATATAAAATGGAAAAAGGATGAAAGATTGGTTCAATTCTGAATGATTGCAAATTTAGTTACACTGGATAATTATGCAAGCAGAAAAAATGAGCATAAATATAGCCTATTTATAAAGTAAGCAGCCTATGGCCTAGCTTAAGATTTTGGTTTTTTATAATTAACTTAAAAATAGATAAATTTTTTACAGAGTTTATTTTTTTTTATATACACTTCAGGCAAATTAGAAGGAGATTTATAACTAAGAAAAACAACCAGATCTGACCTTGTTATTTCATGTAGTTTCCTTCTATAGACGTCGCATTTATTCCTAAATGCGTAGGATTGATTGGGCTTGAAAAAATTGGAATCAGCGAAAGTTGTTTTAGCTGTTAAACATGTTTTTTAAGAACATGTATTACAAAATGTTTTTTCTCATCTGCACTAGAATAGTTTTGGGAGTTTCAGCCCTAGGGCCCTTCGCCTCTGTTGTTGTAGGTCCAGCGCTAGCCTAAAGGCGGCACCACACATGCGTGAATTCGCCGAATTCTACTAAACGTCGAACGTTCGCGTTTTGCATTTGTTTTCTCCTGCGAAGGCGAACGTACCTCTACACACATTCGTTTACTTAACGAAATTTGGTTTTCGAAGTTCGGAGGAAAATGAAAATATTTGTGTAGGATACGGAGCTTACAACTGTAGCTCTTTTTTGTTGGATATTTTTTTACTTAAAAATGAAAAAAAAAATCGTATATTTGTGTAAATTTAATATATATATATATATATATATATATATATATATATATATATATATATATATATATATATATATATATATATATATATATATATATATATTATAGAGAAATAAAAAAAAATGAATATATATATATATATATATAATATATATATATATATATATATATATATATATATATATATATATATATTATAAGGTTTTAAAATGCTTCTGAATTATTATATATATATATATATATATATATATATATATATATATATATGTTATATATATATATATATATATATATATATATATTATATATATATATATATATATATATATATATATATATATATATATATTCTTTCTTACCTACCTCTTTCTTCCCAAGACTGGGAGTAAGGTGCGCTAAAAGCATCGGAAAAGAAAAGCAGTAGGAGAATATGACAAATGTCGAAAAGAAAGCCCAGCCTTACCGCCCCCTCTGTACCATTAGTTAGTGAAAACTCGTCACAGACAGAAAATCCACCCTAGAGCTTCATGGGACCGCGACGGGCCCTCACTATGGTAAATCGTCAATGTAAGGGTTCATCCCTTGGCCCAGGTGGGCCACAACCATGCCCCCATACAAAACCCCGCCATTCTCTCCTATCATGCACCTTTATTCTCGCCTCTGCCAAACTCACATTTCTCTCCTTCAGACATTCGTTCACCGACTCAATCTACTCTCATTTTCCTCGGTCTCCCAGCCGGTTGGTTCCCCAACACACTCACCCACTATACATCCGCTTAACCAACCGACTATCATTCATCCTTTCCACATGACCAAACCATCTCAACATACTTTCATTTATTCTCTCATTTACCCCTTTCTTCACACCACACAACTCTAATAAGTTCATTCCTCATTTTATTAATTCTTCTCACACACACACATATATATATATATATATATATATATATATATATATATATATATATATATATATATATATATATATATATATATATATATATATATATATACATATATAAAAAGTATACATTATATATATATATATATATATATATATATATATATATATATATATATACAGTATATATATATATATATATATATATATATATATATATATATATATATATATATATATATATATATATATAGAGAGAGAGAGAGAGAGAGAGAGAGAGAGAGAGAGAGAGAGAGAGAGAGAGAGAGAGAGAGAGAGAGAGAGAGAGAGAGAGAGAGAGAGAGAGAGAGAGAGAGAGAGAGAGAGAGAGAGAGAGAGAGAGAGAGAGAGAGAGAGAATTTTATTCATTGGGTAGCTGTTTGGCAAATCTGACGCTATTAAAATAATCTATTTTGGATCTACTTTTTCAGATACAATGACACACATTTGTTGGCCAATTTGATAAATGAACCTTCTGGTCATTTTGAAAACTTCTGCAGAATGTCTCCTTAAGATTTTGAATACCTACTTCAGAAAGTTATCTCTGATATTAAAAAGAGGATACCAGGTGAAAAAAAAATCAAGAACGTTTAGCCATGACACTAAGGTTTTTTGCAACAGGTGATAGTTTCAAAAGCCTACATTATTCATTCAGTATTTCATCTCGACTGATATCCAACATTATTCTAGAAGTATGCACTGCTCCAATCAACATTTCAGTGGACTCCGTAAATGTAGTTTTATGTTTTTCATTGAATGTTGCAACAGTTTTTAGATACAAATGCAAAATTTTAAAAGAATTTGATAAAACAATTCAAGAGATTTTCTGAAAGTGCTATTTTTCCCCAAGAACGAACTTGTATAAGTTCGGAGTTAAAAAATTGTAAGAGCAATAACTGCAAACTAAGTTTTATTATTAGCTGTATTTGAGTAACAATTTCCTTCTTCATAATAATCAGTTATGGTATAATTTAAGATAATAAAAATTAATATCGATTGTATGCTTTCAATACTTTTAAGCAGTTTTTAAAGTTGATATTTTACACATAATATTTATACTTTGGTAATTTCTAAATTCCAAGTACTTACAAACATTGAAAAATCGTTTCCAAGACTTTGAAAATCAACGGATCAAGTAATGAAGCCAAAAATATTATAGAACAATTTGCAGAATATTTTACCAGTGTTGGTAAGATTGCTTGGCAGGAGAAATACTACTAAGTAATAAAGCAGAAGTAGAACTATAACTCCATAAATATTAAAAGGTTTAAATATATATTGTACTAAAGCAAAGCTAAATAAATTTTACTATTGCAATTATATTCTCTTTCTCCTGAAAAATTAGCATAGACCTGTATTTTCCAAGCAACCTTATAAAAAGATATAGTTTTATAAGAAATAATCAAGGACTCAAAGATACTTTTCAATTTTACTATTTACTTACTTTCATGTAATAAATATAATTAAAAACTGAGATATGAATAAACGCTTAATTATTAGAAATTTACATTATTATTTCAAAAAAATATATTTTTTTAATAGCAATAGAAATGTTTTTTTAATTACAGAATAATAATATAATTAAAAAAGTGAGATATGAACAACCAGCTTATTAGAAATCTATATTATTTGAAAAAGAAAAAAAAAAAATTCAATATCAATACAAAGTTTATGAACATGAAAGCTAACAGAACAATTGTTATATCAATGTAAAATTTCTTATTTATTAAGTAACAAAAAAAAAATACATTTTATAATATAGATATAGCATAAGGTTATATATATTAAGTTAAGAGTATATTGTTTATATATATATATATATATATATATATATATATATATATATATATATATATATATATATATATATATATATATATATATATATATATATAAAAGGAAGAGCTATTATGAAATGTTTTTTTTTTTTGTTACTTAATAAATAAGAAATTTTACATCTAAATTAAACATCTAAAGATTTACAGATTTACAGCAATTCACTTAATTAACAATACCACTTCAAAGCTTTCAAACCCATAATCTAAGTAAAATTTTAACAACAAAGTCCTTAAATCAAAATGCATAATCCTAGTAACATCTTAATGCAGCAAAATCAAAATTCTACTCAAAAGAAAAATTTCCTTTTACATATTTGAAAACTATACATATAAGAACTAAAATTATTTCCAAGTATTCTGGAAAAATACATTCAAAAAAGTTTGTAGATAATGCCATATAAATATATATACCGATATATATATATATATATATATATATATATATATATATATATATATATATATATATATATATATATATATATATATATATATATATATATATATATATATATATAAAATAAATAAAAAAAAAAAAATTAATTTTTTAATGAGATATAACAACTTCTTCTATATAGAAAGAAAATCCTCTTTACGTTAAAAAAAAAAATTTATTAAAGAAAAAAAACAGGTCACAAAATCTCAAAAGAACATGTTACATCAATGGCAAATTTTTTATTTATTAACAAAAACAGGAACTTAATAGTCCACTGAGAGAACTTAAAAATTATCATTGGTTTGAACTTTTCAATATATATATATATATATATATATATATATATATATATATAGTAAAAGAAAGTATATATATTAATATATATATATTTATATATATATATATATATATATATATATATATATATATATATATATATATATATTTTTTATTTATATATATATATATATATATTTTTATATATATATATATATATATATTCTTGGGAAAATATAAGGAAGATAAAGAAGAAGATATATATATATATATATATATATATATATATATATATATATATATATATATATATATATATATATATATATATATATATATATATATATATATATATCATCCTTTTATATCCAAATATATCGCTACAGTCTCTTTTACTTTTTGCTTCGATGGATGATTTCAAAATAGAAAAGGTCTCATCAAACTTCAATTTCACATTTGAATCCTCAATTCAATAAGCTCTGAATTTTCATCAACAACCATTGAAAATTCTAGTTGAGAGTCAGTCCTGAAATAAAATTATATGAATGAAATATTAATTTATGTTGGAAGCTCCGAGATATATATGCCTGTAGTAGCTTACTGTTATTCTTACGTATTATAATTAAATTAATATAGACTAAAAAATATTGTAATCCTTTCAAACTTTCTTCAGATTCGCCATACAGAACCAAATCATCAGCGTACAATAAAGCAGGGCACCTCACACTCTCTTCCATTTTCCATCAATATAAAACCATTCCCTACCTCTAATTCTTTCATCCCTTGCATACACCTTTGTAAACAAACCAGTGCAGGAGCTCTTTCATGAAGTGGTTACAAACTTGTGTAAGAACATGACGACCACCAAACATCATTGAAATAATACATCTCATCACCTAACAACTCCTTGTTGTGATGCCAGAGTCCATGGTTGGAAATTGATTGCAATAATTTGCAAAATTTAATATTAAAGAGAATATATATATACGGAGCAGTTATATATATATATATATATATATATATATATAGTAGTTAGTATATATAAGTATATATATATATATGCTATATATATATATATATATATATATATATATATATAACTCCACAAATAAATTATAACATATAATATCAATTCCTGTGATCTCCAGTCATAAATTTGACAAAACTGTAAAGTTAGAACTTAATTGTTTTTCACAAATATTAAAAAGCAAACCAATGTCATCTTCATGTAAATTTTTGTAAATCTTGTTGAATTAGGTTATTTAAATTCTTATGGTAAAAGTGAGAATATAATAAAGCTGTAGCAGGGTGTGTGTGATGGAATGAATGTAAGATTGGCAAAAGTGTCTTGTTATTTTGTATCATACCAAAAGTAAATATGATCCTCTAAAAAAAAAAATACATTAAAATATATATAAAACCCACTTTCACAGTCATTTGGCTTCTAAGTTTGCGTGTTATGCTTTAAGTGTAAGTTCAAAAAATCTGAGCAAGATGAAATTTTTGATATCTTCTTCTAATGTACTCAACACCAATCTTCATGTTCCAATAAAAAAAAAAAATAAAGGTTATCAATACTTACACTATTTAAATTTTCTTCATTTCATACTGAATATACAAATTCTTGAAAATATCATCATGGGAGCAGTCCCTCCAACTAGTACAGTTGGAATTAATCCAAATTAAATTATGGATGCGTTTCACTGGCCCCCCCCCCCCCCCATCGTCCCTCCGCTTCTGTTTTACCCCCCCAACAAAGATTAGAATGTAACAATATATATATATATATATATATATATATATATATATATATATATAGTTATTATATATATATATATATATATATATATATATATATATATATATATATATATATATATATATATATATATATATATATATATATTCTCACCCTCTTTTTATATATATATAATATATCCTTTTAAAGTTTTTTAAAAGAAAAGAAACATATATATCAGCAGAGTATTACTATTTATTAAAATTAAACATACCATTAAGTATAAATAAATAATACCTACTAGTATGCATAATTAGAATAAATAAGGGTTTCAGCTGTATTGCTCCAGCCTCTTTGTCGCTGACCAGCCACTTACCTGAATTCAGAACAGCCATGTAGCATTGTAACTTTTAAAAATGTTACCACCACTCACTCACTCACTCATGGGCAGAGCCCTATTCAAGGAGGGGGATTATTATCATCGTCACTACCATCACTATTACTAAAATTAATAATAGTCAATATTCACTAGGCCTAGCTATATCTTTATCCTTTTCACTATCAATGGTTAGACTTTTCTAAACAAAATAAAAGCTTCCTTCAATTACCTAGCTCTGTATTTTTGTTTCTTCAGACAGTCTCATCAAAAAATATATCATGTTGATTCCCTCCATCATCAATATCTGAATCTTGGTTTTAACTACAAAACTCAAATTCTTGGCCAAAATTTCCTCATTTTTTTTGGCTGATTTTTATTCAACATATTTTGTCAAACTAATTTATATTTCTTACAAAAATTGAATTTCTTATTAGGAATTGGAATTGGAAATTATTTTGGCATAGCATGATGAATAATAATCAGCATTGAAAATTGGGATTTTTTTTTTAATTTGTATCAAAAATTTTGGTATTTCTTAATCAAAATTTATATGAATCAGAACCAGAAATTATTTAGGCATTGCCCTACTTAAAATAAATATATATAGTATATACATCAATCTATATATTTATAGATATGTTTAGATATTTTTATGTTTTTTGTTCATATATATATATATATATATATATATATATGAAAACAAAATTGGGTAATATTCAGCTACAGGAATATTTACCACCGATTTTTATAAAATCTAAAGGATATACTCTAAAATAGTAATGAAGAATAAAGAAAAACAAAAATACTCATGTCTTGGTAAAAAGGTACAGCCTCTCAAAGTTTGAATTAAAAAATAAAAAATTTAAATCACAGGATATACTCTAAAAAAATAATAAAGAATAAAAAAAATAAAAATGATTTAGTCTTTAGGAAAAAAAGTTACTGCCTCTCAAAGTTTAAAATTTTCCCATAGGCTTTTATAAAAAAAATTAGTGGGCCTCATGCTCGTTTTAAGGCCATCCTACTTCAGGTTACTACAAGATTTGTTGAGCATACATGATTCTCTCTGTGTATACCTAACAAAACTTATCCTCTAACTCCAACTAGAACCTAACCTAGAAGGATCAAAAATGAAAAGTCTATGAGAGTTTTAACAACTTTGAGAGGCTGTAACTTTTTTCCTAAAGATGTTAGTCATTTTCATCTTTTTTTTTATTCTTCATTTTTTTTAGAGTATATCCTATGATTTTTATAAAATTCGGTGATGACGCGATTCTGCTCTACTATTACCAATAATCTATAGCTATACTACAGATTCAATTTTGGGATATATAGGTACCGTATATTAAGGATTAAATTTCTATTGCATTTATAATTTTTTTACTAGTTCGCTTTTTACGCTATGGTTTCTTAACATATGAGTTATAGTTTTGCCTTGCTTCACGCTTTTTAAATTCACCAAAATCGTAAAGTGAGATAAAACAAAATACAGCCCTGTTTGAGGATAAATGAGACTATTCCAAACTTTTAGAGGCTGTAACTTTTTTCCTAATGAGACATAGCAATGATTTTTTTTATTTATTTTTTTAAGAGCCTATGCTGTGATTTTTATAAAAATCTGTTTAGAGACCCTTTCTGTAAACAATTATATACTGTAACAACTTTCCTTAAATTTTTTAATACCATTTTGATAATTTAAATGTTTATACTTTTATTACAGTATTTGTATGATTCAGATTGTCCAGGGAACCACAATTACCAGACTATTACTAAATGAATGTTTTCTTACATCAAGATGAGAGGCCTTAATTTTCTAAGTCCCCTGATCTCTAAATATTAAAAATTGGAGGAATTAATTTATTAAACATTAAAAGTAAAGAGACAGTAAGATAAGATAATTGATATATCTAAAGCATAATTTTTTTCGATAATCAAGTTTTTTACGATTATCAATAATCTGATTAATTAAGTTCAGATTATGATATGTTTTGTTAGGTATACACAGAGAAAATCTATGTATACTTAACAAATCTTATCATAACCTGAACTAGGATGGCCCTAAAATGAGCACGAGGCCCACTAATTTTTTTTAATAAGAAAGCCTATGGGAGAATTTTTAACTTTGAGAGGCTGTGCTAAAACTTTTTTTCCTAAAGATTTAAATCATTCTTTTTTATACTTCGTTATTATTTTTTTAAAGTAGCCTATATCCTGATTTTTTTTTTTTTAAAATTCTATAGGACTTTTAACTTTGAGTGGCTGTAACTTTTATTTGCTAAAGACACCGCCATATTTGTTCATTTTTATTCTTCATTATTATTTTGGTAATAGTAGCGCAGAGGAGTTTTACCCCCGATTTTTATAAAAATCATAGGATATAATTTAAAACAATAATGAAGAATAAAAAATCAAATGTGAAAGAAAGAAAGAAAGCCTAAGGGAGAATTTTTAACTTTGAGAGGCTGTGCTAAAACTTTTTTTCCTAAAGATTTAAATCATTCTTTTTTATACTTTGTTATTATTTTTTTAAAGTTGCCTGTATCCTAATTTTTTTTTTTTTAAATTCTATAGGACTTTTAACTTTGAGTGGCTGTAAATTTTTTTTGCAAAAGAGACCGCCACATTTGTTCATTTTTATTCATTATTATTTTGGTAATAGTAGCGCAGAGGAGTTTCACCCCCGATTTTTATAAAAAAAATTATAGGACATACTTTAAAACAATAATAATGAAGAATAAAAAACCAAATGTAATGGAACCCCACAAATACCCTTTTAATAAAGTCTTCTTAAAATAATAAAAGAAAGTTCTGGGAAAGGAAATTAAATAAATTACTTCATTGATAAATTTAACAAGGTAACATCACAAAAACATTGAGCTATAGTACTTATATTGAAGGCGAGAATGTAGTTAACTTGCCAAAGTTAGGGCCTAATTGCAACTTGGCCTATTATAGCTCTATTTAGGTTGGATTCATAAAATTTCATAGTATTCACCATTTTTTTTAATATTTTAATTTTTTTTTTCACATAAAATAAATGTTGATACACTAGACTAGCACTAAGATTTTAGAAACCCTCAACAAGATAACACAAAATAAACCCAAACTTGTACGAATGTGTGGATGGAGGTAATTTCTTAACAATCGCTTCCTTTGATTCGTGTCAATTTACCCACAAGAGATGGAAAACGTTCGTGTATATGACGAACCAAGCCGAACCAGGAACGTTCGCCCAAAATGACCCATCCACACATGCGGAGTTCGGCTCTGGTTCGGCGAATTCACGCATGTGTGGGGCCGCCTTAATAAACTATGGCTAAGTCTATATAAAAATTATAAAATAGGCTTAGGCTATGGCTCTGGTAAACTTAATCAATTTAAATTATCACAACATTAATATAACAATTGTTAAAGACTGTAGTTAAGTACAGAAAAACTATTTAATAATTCAATAAACCTGCAAACACCCAGTATACAGGAAATCTCTTACTACTCTAGCCTAGGATTTACCTATCAAACACTGACTGAGTCCAATACTCAACTAAATTAAATTAATAACAGAAATAATCACAATAATGAGTACACAAATTTCTAAAATACACAGTTATATACACAACACTAATTTGTTAACTAAATTCACTTGCAAATACACAGATTAAATGGAGGAGCAACAAAATTTTCAACTCGGTTCTTTTGAATTATTTAAACTTTGCTAGTAAATTAATATAAAAATTCACTGTGTAATTCTGGTCAGTGAAGTTTGGATAGAGCATCATATAAGATCGTATGGAGAATGGATGTTCGGCGCAGTCGGCTCGTATGAAGATTTTCTTCACATAGTTCAAGAAGGAAAAGAACAAACATCAAATAGCGTCCGATAGCTCAGCGGTAGAGCACTCGCCCAACTAAGCAAAAGACCCCCATGTTCGTCACTGGTCAGGAGTGCGAGTGTGAACTGTTCTTTCTTGACTTAGTCTTGCTCAGACTTAAAAATTTGACACACCTCCTCCTAGATTAGGGCCATGCCCGTGAGCGATGGTGTTAGCTGTAAGAAAAAAAAAAATTACAAAATTTAACTTTTGCAAATAACTGAAATTTTCGTTATATTTTTAAAAAGTTAATATGCATTCTAGGAATTTAACTTTGTTTATTACTCATTTCATAATTTTTAAATTTAGTTTCATTTAAATTTCAGAGTTCAGTAAAATAACTTAAATAAGTATTATAAGGAATAATTTCTAAAATCGAGATTTTGTATCATGGTTTCAGAAATTTCCTTATTTCAAAATTGGTTTGAAATCATCTTGAATAACAAAAACTTAATTAACTTTTAATTCTATGAAAAACTTGTGATCATATTTATAGATTAATAATATTAAAAAAAAAATAAATGAAATTTTACTGGATTTTCTGTTCATCAAGGTTCACTTGTGACTTGTGAGAAGACCCTGACCTTGTTAGCTTCGCGAAATTTATTTATTTATCATTTGATGTTTAGGAAGTTTAAAAAGAAGAAAAAGGAAATGTTTCAAATGTAAATTAGGCCTGCGTTTCTGAAATCCAAACTATTCTGCCCTAAGTTTTTATTTTATGGTTATTTACTAGTTTATAATTATTAATATTATGTCGAAATTTTGTTTTTTCTCAATAGGGTAAAATTTAACATTGATAAGATTATCACAGTGAGGATCCTTTGAGGTTTTTTGTGAAGCCAACCATATGGTATATTTTTTGTACTGGGACGGCTCTACTTCCCCGACTTACGTTCATGTTCATTTCCTAGTAACTTTTTCTATTTCCCAGTTGTATGTTTTTGCCGCACGCTACCCACAATTTTGAGAAAATAGAACGCCTTTGTGGTCGGAGGGGAGGCTGGACTCCCATTCGACTCTCATGCGAGAATGCTTTGGTTCAATCCTCCCCCACGTAGCAGTCTGGGTTTTATCTTATCTCCCTGGGGGCAAGAATTAAAACTCGGCTGCGAACATGTTGGTGGCGCTGGTTTGGTATAACAATTTCCTGTGTTACCCTCTGAGAAGGGGAATAAAGCATGTTAAAAAGGAAGTTTATAATATATATTAATATATATATATATATTATATTATATATATATATAATATATATATATATATATATATATATTAATATATATATTATATATATATATAGGGTCTATAAAGACCAAAGGTAGGCCTATAAAGAATGTTTTTTTTCGGGGGGCCAGACAAAAATAGTTTTTTTCGTATATATATATTATAATATAATATATTTATATATATATCATATTATATATATATAATTATATATATAATATATATTATTATATATTATATATATATATATAATTATCATGTAATTAATATAATGATATATATATTATATTACTATAAGTATATAATTATATTAATATATTATATTATAAGTATTATATATATATAATATATATATAGTATATATTATAATATTAATTTATATATATTAAATAGTGTAGATAAAACTAAAAACTAATTTAAATTTATTACTATAAGAATATAAAAGAATGGATGAGAAGTACATATTTTTATTAATATAAATATTATCCTTAGTTAATTATTTTCCTATACTAATTGTTATACTTTTATTTTATATATACACCTGAGTAACATAGCAGAATAGTAGGAAAATATCCAGAGTAAATAACAATTCTATTCAGTATTTATTAATATTATCCCGAATATATATATATTGTAAGAAGGAGGGCTCAAATAAAGATCCAGTTGTATTAAAGATCTTATTATTCATACTTACTGATTAGGTTAAATTTATCTCAGATAGGTTTTTATTTCCACAGAAGTTACTTAATGATTTGAAATAAATAGCTATCTTTCTACTTGGAATTATTGGCTCACAGTGAGACACATGTAGGTGATAAAATTGCCCCAGTTAATTTGCAACAAGTAATTATAAATATTTGGAATTTGTGAACTGGGAAAACAAGTAACTTAAGTTCCGTCTTAAATTTGTCACTTATATACTATGAGTTAAGTATACCATTTATTATCAAACTTCCCAAAAAATCCAATATCTTGACTTTTATACCTAATAATATTTCTATATTAGGCCTTTTATCGTAATGAAATTTATACACCTCTCATTGGTATATATGTTATACATATATACAATCTTTTATCTTATTAAATATATGGTCACACCTTATTACATACCTGTTTCGGTATATATAATTGAACAAGGATATATTATATATAACAAGGAAAAAATTATTTTACTTTATGATTTTAAATTCCTCTCGCTAGTAATAGCTGTTATATAATTAAATAATCATGTATATCCAAAAATGGCTATAAAATAATTAGGATTTGTGCCCCCCGTTATAATATGATTTCTGTGGTGTCGGAAGTATAGGTAATTGATTATGGGGTATCCCTTAGTTATTATTTTTGGAACTTGTTTAAATATTATACCTTTTTTAAAGCAATATTTCATACCCATGACTCTTAGATTTAACGCTTATTATTACTCATTCTTTTACTCAAAAATTCATGCTTAATAATATATCTATATTGTTGCATTTTCCTCTGAATTGAGCTTATTAAGGTTTTAGTTTTTTTATAGTTTTATATATTAACATTAAAAAAAAACCTTATTTCCTAGCTCTTATGTATTACTAGTTATCGCATGACGTCATTCTATATAACTAAGCACATAACTAGTAATTATTATTATTATATATATATAATAATTAAATTTTATTAACTCGGCTACTCATTTATATTATATAACAGAATATGAACACCTTATAAATTTATTATTTTTATAAGCTGTCCTAGACGTTTTCAGTAGTAGGGAGGGCCAACTGGACACCCTGGATAGCCTACTTTGAGTATTATATATATATATTATATATATATTATATTATTATAATATAATAATATATATACTATATATATATAATAATATAAATTATAATATTATATATATATATATAATATATATATATATTAACTATATATATAATATATAATCTTATTATATTATATATATATTCAATCAGCTGTTCCCCATGGATTTTACCCTTCAGACTTAGGGGAGGTAAAGTGAGGAGCGCT
The DNA here is from genome assembly GCA_015478945.1 of Trachelipus rathkii. NCBI lineage: Eukaryota > Metazoa > Arthropoda > Malacostraca > Isopoda > Trachelipodidae > Trachelipus > Trachelipus rathkii. Next base: position 30,730 of record JABUQX010012397.1, read on the forward strand.
AAACACATATGTCACCATACCTAATATAAATCTTTGAAGGGAATGTCACTAATAGAATAATTTTATATAGTGGATCATAAAAATATATAGGACTGAACATTTGTATGACCATTGATGGAGCGATGTACTCCCTTTGTATAGTTTTCAACAATGTGCATTCAACATGCAGACAAGTACGTATGTACCACTAAATTTAGAAAGATAAAATGTGCAACTCGTTTGTTAGTGTTTTTAACATTTTAAATCAGATAAAATAATAATAATAATAATAATAATAATAATAATAATTAAATAATATTAAATAATCAAAATATAATAGACCACTAGAGGAATAAAAACATTCAAAATTTATTAATATAATAAAAAAAATGAAAAATTGATTGCAGCAACATATGTATATAAAAACTTTAAACATAAATAAAAACTTTTTGTCTATTTATGAAATTTGAAACTTCTACACTCAAATTGGCATAGCAGCTATAAAAAAAATGAACAGGCACACTGCGATGAAATATTTAAAAAGAAATGTAGTATTTATAAATTATTATTAGTTTATTTGATCTAAAAATTACTAAAAGTGATAATTATTATTATAATATTTTTATAATTTTAGTACAAAAGTTACTGAAATGAGCAATGCAATGGGAGGTATTTAACATTTTAAGGTATATAAAAAAGTTGCGAATACATGTTTTATACAAGGTTTCTTTCAGAATAAAGTTAATAATAATAATAATAATAATAATAATAATAATAATAATAATAATAATAATAATAATAATAATAATAATAATAATAATAAAAATAATAATAATTTTTGTGCACAAAACAAATCCTTACAAAATGTATCTGTTCAAGAATTCAAACTTGATTGCAAAAAAAATAAAATAAAAACACAACTCATTCCACTCACAAACTAGAATATATATACAGCAGTAATATATTTATGTTGAAGAAATAAAAGAAAACAACTCTTACCACTTTCTTTTTATCTTCCTCCTCAGCTGGCGGCTTTTCAATCAACTTCTTTTTCTTTCCCCTTTTTCTGGAATAATCAAAAACCTCCAATTCTTTGTTAGAGAGAGTCTCTCTAGACCCGCTTTTTCTATTGCGCTTTTTCTTTTTAACATTATATTCTGAGCGTTTTAGGGTGGGTTTTAAGTCCTCATTCATGTAAATTTTGTCTTCCATACCTAAGTATAAATTTTTTGAAAAATATATTTAATTTTTTTTACAAACTTTATAAAAATATATATATTTACAATGTTTTAATGATATATATATATATATATATATATATATATATATATATATATATATATATATAATATATATATATATATATATATATATATATATATATATATATTATATATATATTTATATATAACCGTGTATATATATATATATATATTATATATATATATATATATATATATATATATATTATATATATATATATATATATATATATATCTTGTTATAAATTATTTATTTTTAATTATATATATATATAATATATATAATATAAATAAAAGAGTTATTCTTGGAGGATTATTAGAGATTTGGCAGGGTGTGTAAAAGGAGGGGTTTGAAGTAAATGTCCATGGGTGAGGTCCACCTCGACCAAACCAGCGATCTCCGTATGTTAGCGTAGAAATCTATGAGCAAGCACACAAAAATGCGCTGGTGCACCATCGTGCAGAAACCACATTGAATTTCTTGTTCCCAGTGGTACATCCTCTAGAAACTGAGGTAGCGTGCATTCCAG